>CAKAOJ020001727.1:0-69127 GCA_916701645.2 Sebastolobus alascanus | reverse complement strand
TTATATCCTTTTCATATTAATCCACTTTTGAGTGTTTCTTGGGAGAAAGGCATTTCTGAGTGGTTTTGGGGAGGAAACAGTTTCAGCTATGCTCTGTGATGAACACGAGCTTTACATGAAATTGAGCTCAGAATGAAGATTTAATGCTTGGAGGCTAGTTGTTATGTAAAATCTGATAAAACTATGTTCTCATCATATTCATCCTCTTTTTCAAATGCAAGACGTGATTCTGTTAAGAAATTACATCTTTTTCACATCATCCACTCTGAGTGTTTCTTGGGGAGAAATGCGTTTCTGAGTGGTTTTGGGAGAGTAACAGTTTAAGCTATACTGTGATGAACACGAGTATTAAATTTATTGAGCTCAGAATGAAGATTTGATGCTGTGATGCCAATTCCTGTGTAAAATTTGAGAAAACTATGCTGCCTTGGCTGTTTTTGGCTGTCATACTGTTTTGGCTGAAAATGCAATAGATGTGTTTTTGTGTCCAAAATAACATATTTTTCATATTAATCCACTTCTGAGTGATTCTGGGGGAGAAATGAATTCTGAGTGTTTTTTGGGAGAGAACGAGAGATAAAGCAAGTTTAGTGATGAACAATAGAGCTTTACATGAAATTGAGCTCAGAATGATGATGCTTGGAGCCTAATTATTATGTGAAATTTGAGAAAACAATGTTCCCTTTCTCATTCATCGTGTTTTCGTACAGCAAGGAAATTTTGGTTACTTTCCGTGTTGCCAATCACTGACAGACCCTCAAGACAAAGTATGACTCTGTGGGCCCTGCACAGTTTCCAAGCTTCATCCCCGAAACAATGCCTCAACTCCGCCTACATGCTGCTCAAATGCTCTGCATGTTTGGAAGCACATACAGTACCTGTGTGAGGCGGGTCAGTGTATCTTTTGGTCATTCGATTTTCCTTTCATAAAATAAATATAATAAAAAATAAATAATTAGTGGTTATTTGATTTCGTTTTAAAATACAAAAAATAAAATTGAAATAAATATTTCTTTCTTTATAAGGCTCAAAGGGGAATGAACTAAAATTTAAAAATGGGTTGATTTTGATTTTCTAAAATCAAATCAACCGTTGTCTAAAAACAAAAAATAAAATCACTAGAAGACAGAAACGAAAAAACGCCCGTTTTTTCATATTCTGCGACCGGTAGTTGCCATTTACAAGTAAGAGCGCGTATGAGGACGGTGATGTGTAGGAGAGAAAAAAAGTACGGTGCTGCTGTGTAACTGAAGGTGAAGGACTGACATGGATCAGTACGTAGTTTTTCGAAACAATACGAGTGTGTCTCAGGGTAGACGACATGACTGCAGAAAATCTAAGCCGCATATTTCAGGTAAAAATAAAAATAATACTACAAAGGTTTGAGATTTGAGATTTCTAGCTACTAGCTACATTATATTTTGTGCTCCTAGTTGTTGTCGGGAGTTCGCCTCCTTGATGAAGTCCGCCTCCCCTTGGATTATACAGTATACAACGTTATAGAAATGTTTGGAAGTAAACACTAGGGGTTATTTTACTTGTGAATTTCTTCAAATCAGCACTTTATTTGCTTATCCTCTGGCCATTACTGCTTCTGTATATACAGCAGCAGTGGCTTTATATTTGGGAGAAAAATGTATTGGGCGTTCCCATATATTAATACTTTGGCAGGCTGCTAGTTCACAAACTTCACCACAAAAGTATGAGAGCCTGTCAATATCGTCATAATCAAGGACAGAAATTGAGTTTGCATCCAACCTCTTGCCGTTTTGTTGTCGTGTTTTGAATTAATTTCATAAAAAGCATTCCTGACTTGGCAAATCTACATTCATAAATAAAAATACTTGCTTTTTTAATTTAGTTGTTTTTTTAATTTAGTTGTTGTTTTTCCCCCCTTTTCTAATCTTTCAAACAAAAGGTTAGACCACAAAACCGCTTTAACAGTACCAGTACCTATCTGTTATGTTTTTTCTGTTTAACAGCCGAAAAGATGAAGATGCTGCAGGCATTGGAGAGGTCACCGAAAAAATCGAAGAGCTGGTCTACTGACCAGCTCTTCGTTTATGAAACAAGCCTAACTCCCCTACTTTTGTTTAAAAGGGTCTGAAAAATTTTTGGGAAGCACTACGAATTGTTTTTGGGGGGGCATGTACCCCTTTTGGGGGTCATTCATTTTCCCTTTCAAAAATAAATTTAAAAAAAAAATAAAGGGGTTTATTTATTTTTTTAAAATCAAAAAAAAAAATTTTTTAAATAAATTGGGCCAAGGACGGTGTTGAGGGGAAAAATTAGGGTTTTTGCTGTGTTGAAGGGTTTAAGGAAAAAACAATTTTTTCTTACTAGTTTTTTAAAAATCGGGGGTTTAAGGGTAAAAAATGCCAAAAAACTCCCCCGGGGCATTTTCGGGTAAAAATTAAAAATTTTTTTTCCAAAGGTTTTAATTTTTGGTTTTAGAAATAGCTTTTTTTTTATATTTTGTTTTTTTCCTATTTTTGTTTTTTGGGGATTTTTTGGGATTTTTTTTAATATAAAGTTTTGAAATTTTTTTTAATTTTAAAATGGGGTTTATTTTTTTTTAATTTTTTTTTTGCATTTTTTGTTAAATTCTATTAGGGTTTGTTTTCACAAGGTGGTTTAATTTTTGGGGGAAAAAAAATTTTTTTTTTTTTTTTTTTATTAATATTTTTTAGGTCTTTTTTAAAAATTTTTAAAAAAGTTGAGAATTTTTTAATTTTTATTAAAAATTTTTAAGGAAAAATTTTATTTTGATTAATCTTGGTTTTTTTTTTTTTTTTTTTTTTTTTTTTTTTTTTTTTTTTTTTTTTTTTTTTTTTTTTAATTTTTTGTTTTTTTTTTTTTTAATTTTTAAAAAAATTTTTTGAAAAAATTTCATTTTTAATTTTAAAATTTGTTATTTTTTTTTTTTAAAAAAAATTTTTTGAAGTTTTTTTCACTTTTTTTAGAAGGTGGAAAAAATTTTTTTTAAACTTTTATAAGTTTCGTTTTTTTCATTTTTAGGATGTTGGGAGTTTTTTTTTAAAAAATATCCAAAGGGGGTTTAAAATTTTTGTTTTTAGAAGGGTATTTTTTTTTTTTTTTTAATTAAAATTTTTAAGCGGGTTTTCTTTTTGTTTTTTATTTTAAGTTGTGGATTTTTTTTTTTTTTTTTAAAAATTTTTGTAATTTTAAATTATGGTTTTTTTCCAGAAATTTGGTTTTTTTTTTTTTTTTAAATTTTTTTAATTTTTTAAAAAATTTTTATTCTTTTTTCCCCTTTTTAAATTATTTTTTTTTAATGTTGGGATTTTGTTTAAAATTTTTATTAAAAATTTTTAAAATTTTTTTAAACTTTTTTTAAAGGTTGGTAAAAAAAATTTTTTACCCTTTCTTTTCAAGAAATTTTAATGGGGAAAAATTTTTAAAAATATTTTTAGGTTTTTTTAAATTTTTTTTTTAAGTTTTTTTGGGAAGGTTTAAAATTTTTTTTTTTAAAATTTTTTTCTTTGGTTTTTTAAAAACTTTTTTTTAAATTTTAATGTTTGGGGTTTTTTTTTTGAAAATTTTTTGGGGGGCCTTTTAATTTTTAGTTTTTTTTTTAAACTTTGTGGGAATTTTTTTTTTTCCCCTTTTTGAAAAAAACCTTTTCCTTTTATTTTTTAAGAAATTTTTTTGGGTTTAATTTTTTTTTTTTTTTATTTTTTTAGGTTTTGTTTTCATTTTTAGTTTTTAGTTTAATTTGTGGTATTTTTTTTTTTTTTTTTTTTTTTTTAAATATCTTTATGGTTTGTTTTCATTTTTTAATTTTTTAATTAAATGCTTGGAAAATTTTCCCTTTTTTTTTTTTCTTTTTTATTAAATTTTTTAAAAAAATGGCCTGTTTTCATTTTTTTAAAAGGTTTTTAAAAAAGGGTTTAATGGTTTAGTAATTTTTTTTTAAAAAAATTAAAAATTTTTAAAATGTTTTTTTTTTTTCCCTTTTTAAAAAAGGGGGAAAAATTTTTTCTTTTTTTTTTTTTCTTTTTAAAAAAATCAAAGGCCCGTTTAAAAAATTTCAAAAAAGTTTTTAAAATTTTAATGTTTTATTTTTTTTATTTTTTTTAAATACTTTTATATTTTTTTCATTTTTGTTTTTTTAAAATTTGGGGAATTTTTTTAAAAATTTTAATTTTTTTTTTTTTAAATTAAAAAAATAAAATTTTAAAATAGTTTTTTTTCAAAATTTTTTAATTTAAAGTTGTTTTTTTTTTTTAAAATTTTTTTTTTTTGGGGAAAATTTTTTAAATTAAAAACTTTAAGGGTTTTCCTTTTTTTTTCAAATTTTGAAAAGGTTAAAAAAAAGCTTGTGGTATTTTTTTTTTTTTTTTTTTTTTTTTTTTTTTTTTAGGCTTTTTAAATTTTTTAAGTTTTTTATTTAATGTTGAATAATTTTTTTTTAAAATTTTTTTTATTTTTAATGTTTTTGTTTTCATTTTTTATTTTTTTAGGAAGCGTGGAATTTTTTTCCTTTTTTTTTTTTTTTTTATTAAAATTCCTTTTAAAATTTGGCCTTTTTCTTTTTAATTTTTTTTTTAATTTTTGGGGAATTTTTTTTAAAAATTTTTTTTTATTAATACTTTTATGTTTTTTTTAAATTTTTTAGTTTTTGGGGGGGAAAAGTTTGGTATTTTTGGGGGTTTAAATTTATTTTTTATTTTTTTTATTAAAATTTTTTAAAAATTTTGTTTTCATTTAATTTTTTTTATTTTAAATGGGGTATTTTTTTTCATTTTTTTTTTTTGGGTTTTTTGGGGAAAATCTTTTATGGTTTTTTTCATTTCTAATTGAAAAAGGTTTAATTTTTGGCTGTGGATTTTTTTTTTTTTTTTTTTTTTTTTTTTTTTTTTGGCTTAAAATTTTTTGTTTTTGTTTAAAATTTAAATATTTTTTTTTTTTTAATTTTTAAAATAATTTAATGTTTTTTTTAAAAAAATTTCTTTAGTTGTAGGTTTAATGTTGGAAAATTTTCTTTTTTTTTTTTTCTTTTTTTTAATTATCTTTTTGGTCGAAAAATTTTTTGGTTTTTGTTTAATTTGAAGAAAAAATTTTTTTTTTAATTTTTTTTAAAAATTTAATGTTTTCGTTTTCTTTTTTTAAGGAAAAATTTAATGTGGGGGGGTATTTTTTTTTTTTTTTTTTTTTTTAAAAAAATTAAAAAAATTTTTATGGTTTTTTATTTTTTTTTTTAAAAAAAAAATTTGAAAAAAATTTCCTTTTAAAATTTTGGGAAAAAAAAGTTTTTTTTCTTTTTTAAATTGGGGTTTAAGGCTGTGGTATTTTTTTTCCCTTTTTTTCTTTTTTATTAAATTTTTTTATGGTCTGGCATTTTTGGGTTTTTAAAAAGGTTTAAGTTTGGATTTTTTTTTATTTTTTAATTTTTTTTTTATTTTTTATTTTCGTTTTATTTCTTAAAAAGTTTTAGGTTTAAGCCTGGGGTTTATTTTCTTTTTTTTTTTTAAATTTTTAATTTTTTTTAAATTTTTTAGGGTTCTGTTTTCAAAGTTTTTATTTAAAAATTTTGGGGGTTTTATTTTTTTTTTTTAAAATTTTAAAAAATTTAATGTTTTCGTTTTTAAAACTTAGTTTGGTTAATCTTGGTTTTTTTTTCTTTTTTTTTTTTTTTTTAAAAACTTTTATTGGTCTTTCATTTCTTGTTTTTTAAATTTAGTTGTTTTTTTTTTTTGTTTTTTTTTTTTTTTCTTTTCCAAAATTAGAAAAGTTTAACGTGGTATTTTTTTATTTTTTTTTTTAAAAAAATTTTTGAATTAATACCTAAAATGGTTTCCGTTTTCTTTTTTTAAATTTTAGGTTTAAAGTTGGGAAGGTTTTTTTAAAAAATAAATTTTAAAGGTTTTGTTTCCTTAAAAAGTTTTAAGGGGGGTTTGGTTTTTTTTTCATTTTTTTTTTTTTAAAATTTTGAATTAATTTTAAATTATGGTTTTTTTAAAATTTTAAGTTTAAAATTAACTTGGGGTTTTTTTTTTTTTTTTTTTTTTTTTTAATACTTTTTGGGTTTTTTTTAAATTTTTTTAAAAGGTTTTTATTTTTAAAATTTTTAAAAAGAATTTTTTTTTTAAAATTTTATTAAAAAAAAATGTTTTCGCATTTTTGGGGAAAAAAGGAATGCTGTTTTTTCTTTTTTTTTTTTTCTTTTTTAAAATTTAAAATCTTTTAAAAAGGGTTTTCGGGGTTTTCATTTTTTTAGTTTTTTTTTTAAAGGGTTGTGGGGAAATTTTTTTTTTAAATTTTTTTAAAATTTTTTAAACTTTTCATTTTTTAAGGTGGGGTTAATTTTAAATTTTTTTTTTTTTTTTTTTAAATTTATTTTTTTTTGTTTTTTTTTTTTTTTTTTTTTTTTGTAATTTTTTTTAAAAATTTTTTATTATTTTTTTTTTCGTTTTCATTTTTAAGTTGTAGGTTAATGCTGTGGTATTTTTTTTTTTTTTTTTTTCTTTTTTATTAATATCTTTTATGGTCTTTTTTCTTTTTTTTAGTTTTTAGTTTAATGTTGTGGAAATTTTTTTTTTTTTAATTTTTATCAATATATTTAATGTTTTCGTTTTCATTTTTTAGTTTTAGGTTTATGCTGTGGTATTTTTTTTTATTTTATTTTTTAATTTTATAATATCTTTTATGGTCTGTTTTCATTTTTTAGTTTTTAGTTTAATGTTGTAGTATTTCTGTTTTATAATTTTTATTTATATATTTAATTTTTTCGTTTTCATTTTTTAGTTGTAGGTTAATGCTGTGGTATTTTTTTTCTTTTTTTTTTCTTTTTTATTAATATCTTTTATGGTCTGTGTCATTTCTTAGTTTTTAGTTTAATGTTGTGGTATTTTTTTATTTTTTTTTTTATTAATATCTTTTATAGTTTCGTTTTCATTTCTTAGTTTTAGTTTAAGCTTGTGGTATTTTCTTTTTTATTTTATTTTTTTATTTTTTTATTATATATTTATGGTCTGTTTTCAATTATTAGTTTTAGTTTAATGTTGTAGTATTTTTTTTTTTTAATTTTTATATATATATTTTATGGTTTCGTTTTCATTTCTTAGTTTGTAGGTTACTTTGTGGTATTTTTTTTTTATTTTTATTTTTTTCATTTTTGATTAATATCTCATGGTTTCGTTTTCATTTCTTAGTTTTAGTTTAAAGTTGTGGTATTTTTGTTTATTTTATTTTTTTATTTTTTTATTATATATTTTATAGTTTTGTTTTCATTAATTAGTTTTTAGTTTAATGTTGTGGTATTTTTTTTCATTTTTTTTTTTTGTCATTTTTGATTAATATCTATTATGGTTTCGTTTTCATTTCTAAGTTGTAGGTTAATGCTGTGGTATTTTTTTTTTTTTTTTTTTTTTTTTTATTAATATCTTTTATGGTCTGTTTTCATTTTTTAGTTTTTAGTTTAATGTTGTAGTATTTTTTTTTTTTAATTTTTATTAATATATTTAATGTTTTCGTTTTCATTTCTTAGTTGTAGGTTAATGCTGTGGTATTTTCTTTTTTTTTTTTCTTTTTTATTAATATCTTTTATGGTCTGTTTTCATTTTTTTAGTTTTTAGTTTAATGTTGTAGTATTTTTTTTTTTAATTTTTATCAATATATTTAATGTTTTCGTTTTCATTTTTTAGTTGTAGGTTAATGCTGTGGTATTTTTTATTTTTTTTTATTAATATCTTTTATGGTCTGTTTTCATTTTTTTAGTTTTTAGTTTAATGTTGTAGTAATTTCTTTTTAAAAATTTTAGTAATATATTTAATGTTTTCGTTTTCATTTTTTAGTTGTAGGTTAATGCTGTGGTATTTTTTTCTTTTTTTTTTTCTTTTTTATTAATATCTTTTATGGTCTGTGTCATTTCTTAGTTTTTAGTTTAATGTTGTGGTATTTTGTTTATTTTTTTTATTTTTTTATTAATATCTTTTATAGTTTCGTTTTCCATTTCTTAGTTTTAGGTTTATGCTGTGGTATTTTCTTTTTTTTCTTTTTAATTTTTTAATTTTTTATTAATATATTTTATGGTCTGTTTTCATTTATTAGTTTTTAGTTTAATGTTGTAGTATTTTTTTTTTTTTAATTTTTATATATATATTTAATGTTTTTCGTTTTCATTTCTTAGTTGTAGGTTAATGCTGTGGTATTTTTTTTTCTTTTTTTTTTTTCTTTTTTATTAATATATTTTATGGTCTGTGTAATTTATTAGTTTTTTAGTTTAATGTTGTGGTATTTTTTTTATTTTTTTTTATTAATATATTTTATATTTTAATTTTAATTTCTTAGTTTTAGTTTAAAGTTGTGGTATTTTTGTTTTATTTTATTTTTTTATTTTTTTATTAATATCTTTCATGGTCTGTTTTCAATTCTTTAGTTTTTAGTTTAATGTTGTGGTATTTTTTTTGTTATTAATATCTTTTATGGTTTCGTTTTCATTTATTAGTTTTTAGTTTAACTTTGTGGTATTTTTTTTTTATTTTTATTTTTTTCATTTTTGATTAATATCTCATGGTTTCGTTTTCATTTCTTAGTTTTAGTTTAAAAGTTGTGGTATTTTTTTTTTTTTTTTTTTTTTTTTTATTAATATTTTTATTTTTTGTTTTCATTTCTTAGTTTTTAGTTTAATGTTGTGGTTTTTTTTTTTTTTTTTTTAATTTTTATTAATATTTTAGGGTTTTCGTTTTCATTTTTTAAGTTGTAGGTTAATGCTGTGGTATTTTTTTTTTTTTTTTTTTTTTTTTTTTTAATATCTTTTATGGTCTGTTTTCATTTTTTTAGTTTTTAGTTTAATGTTGTAGTTTTTTTTTTTTTTAATTTTTTTTAAAATATTTAATTTTTTCGTTTTAATTTTTTATTTGTAGGTTAATGCTGTGGTTTTTTTTTTTTTTTTTTTTTTTAAATATCTTTTATGGTCTGTTTTCTTTTTTTTAGTTTTTAGTTTAATGTTGTATTTTTTTTTTTTTAAAAAAATTTTTTATTAATATATTTAATGTTTTCGTTTTCATTTTTTAGTTGTAGGTTAATGCTGTGGTTTTTTTTTTCTTTTTTTTTTCTTTTTTATTAATATCTTTTATGGTCTGTGTCATTTCTTAGTTTTTAGTTTAATGTTGTGGTATTTTGTTTATTTTTTTTATTTTTTATTAATATCTTTTATAGTTTCGTTTTCATTTCTTAGTTTTAGGTTTATGCTGTGGTATTTTCTTTTTTTCTTTTTAATTTTTTAATTTTTTATTAATATATTTTATGGTCTGTTTTCATTTATTAGTTTTTAGTTTAATGTTGTAGTATTTTTTTTTTTTTAATTTTTATATATATATTTAATGTTTTCGTTTTCATTTCTTAGTTGTAGGTTAATGCTGTGGTATTTTTTTTCTTTTTTTTTTTTCTTTTTTATTAATATCTTTTATGGTCTGTGTCATTTCTTAGTTTTTAGTTTAATGTTGTGGTATTTTTTTATTTTTTTTTATTAATATCTTTTATAGTTTCATTTTCATTTCTTAGTTTTAGTTTAAAGTTGTGGTATTTTTGTTTTATTTTATTTTTTATTTTTTTATTAATATCTTTCATGGTCCTGTTTTTTCTTTTTTTTTTTAATTTTTTTTTTTTTTTATTAATATTTTTATGGTTTGTTTTCATTTATTAGTTTTTAGTTTAATTTGTGGTTTTTTTTTTTTTTTTTAATTTTTTTATTTTTTTTAAGGGTTTTCGTTTTCATTTCTTAGTTTTTTGTTTAATGTTGTGGTATTTTTTTTTTTTTTTTTTTTTTTTTTATTAATATTTTTATGGTTTTGTTTTCATTTTTATTTTTTTAGTTTAATGTTGTGGAAATTTTTTTTATTTTTTTTTTTTTTTTTAAATATCTTTTATGGTTTCTTTTCATTTTTTAAGTTTTGGGTTTAAGTTGTGGTATTTTTTTTTTTTTTTTTTTTTTTTTTATTAATATCTTTATGGTCTGTTTTAAATTTTTTTAGTTTTTAGTTTAATGTTGTGGTTTTTTTTTTTTTAAATTTTTTTATTTTTAAAGGGTTTTCTTTTTCATTTTTATTTTTTGGGTTTAATTTGTGGTATTTTTTTTTTTTTTTTTTTTTTATTTTTTTTTAATTTTTTTTTTTTTTGGTTTTTTTTGTTTTTTTTTTTTTTAATTTTTATTTTTATTTTTTTTAATATTTTTTTTTATTTTTTTTTTTTTTTTTTTTTTAAATATTTTTTATGGTCTGTTTTCATTTTTTTAGTTTTTAGTTTAATGTTGTATTTTTTTTTTTTTAAAAAATTTTTATTAATATATTTAATGTTTTCGTTTTCATTTTTAGTTGTAGGTTAATGCTGTGGTATTTTTTTTTTTTTTTTTTTTTCTTTTTTTTAATATCTTTTATGGTCTGTGTCATTTCTTAGTTTTTAGTTTAATGTTGTGGTATTTTGTTTTTTTTTTTTTTATTTTTTTATTAATATCTTTTATAGTTTCGTTTTCATTTCTTAGTTTTAGGTTTATGCTGTGGTATTTTCTTTTTTTCTTTTTAATTTTTTAATTTTTTATTAATATATTTTATGGTCTGTTTTCATTTATTTTTTTTTAGTTTAATGTGGTGGTATTTGTTTATTTTTATTATTTTTTATATAATATCTTTTATAGTTTCGTTTTCATTTCTTAGTTTTAGGTTTATGCTGTGTATTTTCTTTTTTCTTTTTAGATTTGTTAATTTTTTATTTAATATATTTTATGGTCTGTTTTCATTATAGTTTGTTAGTTTAATGTTGTAGTATTTTTTTTTTTTTAATTTTTATATATATATTTAATGTTTTCGTTTCATTTTCTTAGTTCGTAGGGTTAATGCAGTGTATTTTTTTTCTTTTTTTTTTTTCTTTTAATAAAATCTTTTATGGTCTGTGTCATTTCTTAGTTTTTTAGTTTAATGTTGTGGTATTTTTTTTATTTTTTTTTATAATATCTTTTATAGTTTCGTTTTCATTTCTTAGTTTTAGGTTTATGCTGTGGTATTTCTTTTTTTTCTTTTTAATTTTGTAATTTTTTATTAATATATTTTATGGTTCTGTTTTCATTTATTAGTTTTAGTTTAATGTTGTAGTATTTTTTTTTTTTTAATTTTTATATATATATTTAATGTTTTCGTTTCATTTCTTAGTTGTAGGTTAATGCTGTTGGTATTTTTTTTTCTTTTTTTTTTTTTCTTTTTTATTAATATCTTTTATGGTCTGTGTCATTTCTTAGTTTTTTAGTTTATTGTTGTGGTATTTTTTTATTTTTTTTTATTAATATCTTTTATAGTTTCATTTTCATTTCTTAGTTTTAGTTTAAAGTTGTGGTTATTTTGTTTATTTTATTTTTTTATTTTTTTATTAATATCTTTCATGGTCTGTTTTCATTCTTTAGTTTTTAGTTTAATGTTGTGGTATTTTTTTTGTTATTAATATCTTTTATGGTTTCGTTTTCATTTATTAGTTTTTAGTTTAACTTTGTGGTATTTTTTTTTTATTTTTATTTTTTTCATTTTTGATTAATATCTCATGGTTTCGTTTTCATTTCTTAGTTTTAGTTTAAAGTTGTGGTATTTTTGTTTATTTTATTTTTTTATTTTTTTATTAATATCTTTTATGGTCTGTTTTCATTTTTTTAGTTTTTAGTTTAATGTTGTAGTATTTTTTTTTTTAATTTTTATTAATATATTTAATGTTTTCGTTTTCATTTTTTAGTTGTAGGTTAATGCTGTGGTATTTTTTTTTTTTTTTTATTAAAATCTTTTATGGTCTGTTTTCATTTTTTTAGTTTTTAGTTTAATGTTGTAGTAATTTCTTTTTAAAAATTTTAGTAGTATATTTAATGTTTTCGTTTTCATGTTTTAGTTGTAGGTTAATGCTGTGGTATTTTTTTTCTTTTTTTTTTTCTTTTTTATTAATATCTTTTATGGTCTGTGTCATTTCTTAGTTTTTAGTTTAATGTTGTGGTATTTTGTTTATTTTTTTTATTTTTTTATTAATATCTTTTATAGTTTCGTTTTCATTTCTTAGTTTTAGGTTTATGCTGTGGTATTTTCTTTTTTTCTTTTTAATTTTTTAATTTTTTATTAATATATTTTATGGTCTGTTTTCATTTATTAGTTTTTAGTTTAATGTTGTAGTATTTTGTTTTTTTTAATTTTTATATATATATTTAATGTTTTCGTTTTCATTTCTTAGTTGTAGGTTAATGCTGTGGTATTTTTTTTCTTTTTTTTTTTTCTTTTTTATTAATATCTTTTATGGTCTGTGTCATTTCTTAGTTTTTTAGTTTAATGTTGTGGTATTTTTTTTATTTTTTTTTATTAATATCTTTTATAGTTTCATTTTCATTTCTTAGTTTTAGTTTAAAGTTGTGGTATTTTTGTTTTATTTTATTTTTTTATTTTTTTATTAATATCTTTCATGGTCTGTTTTCAATTCTTTAGTTTTTAGTTTAATGTTGTGGTATTTTTTTTGTTATTAATATCTTTTATGGTTTCGTTTTCATTTATTAGTTTTTAGTTTAACTTTGTGGTATTTTTTTTTTATTTTTATTTTTTTCATTTTTGATTAATATCTCATGGTTTCGTTTTCATTTCTTAGTTTTAGTTTAAAGTTGTGGTATTTTGTTTATTTTATTTTTTTATTTTTTTATTAATATATTTTATAGTTTTGTTTTCATTAATTAGTTTTTAGTTTAATGTTGTTGTATTTTTTTTTCATTTTTTTTTTTTGTCATTTTTGATTAATATCTATTATGGTTTCGTTTTCATTTCTAAGTTGTAGGTTAATGCTGTGGTATTTTTTTTTTTTTTTTTTTTTTTTTTTATTAATATATTTTATGGTCTGTTTTCATTTATTAGTTTTTAGTTTAATGTTGTAGTATTTTTTTTTTTTTAATTTTTATTAATATATTTAATGTTTTCGTTTTCATTTCTTAGTTGTAGGTTAATGCTGTGGTATTTTCTTTTTTTTTTTCTTTTTTATTAACATCTTTTATGGTCTATTTTCATTTTTTTAGTTTTTAGTTTAATGTTGTAGTATTTTTTTTTTTAAATTTTTATCAATATATTTAATGTTTTCGTTTTCATTTTTTAGTTGTAGGTTAATGCTGTGGTATTTTTTTTTTTTTTTTATTAATATCTTTTATGTCCTGTTTTCATTTTTTTTGTTTTTAGTTTAATGTTGTAGTAATTTCTTTTTAAAAATTTTAGTAATATATTTAATGTTTTCGTTTTCATTTTTTAGTTGTAGGTTAATGCTGTGGTATTTTTTTTCTTTTTTTTTTCTTTTTTATTAATATCTTTTATGGTCTGTGTCATTTCTTAGTTTTTAGTTTAATGTTGTGGTATTTTGTTTATTTTTTTTATTTTTTTATTAATATCTTTTATAGTTTCGTTTTCATTTCTTAGTTTTAGGTTTATGCTGTGGTATTTTCTTTTTTTCTTTTTAATTTTTTAATTTTTTATTAATATATTTTATGGTCTGTTTTCATTTATTAGTTTTTAGTTTAATGTTGTAGTATTTTTTTTTTTTTAATTTTTATATATATATTTAATGTTTTCGTTTTCATTTCTTAGTTGTAGGTTAATGCTGTGGTATTTTTTTCTTTTTTTTTTTTCTTTTTTATTAATATCTTTTATGGTCTGTGTCATTTCTTAGTTTTTTAGTTTAATGTTGTGGTATTTTTTTTATTTTTTTTTATTAATATCTTTTATAGTTTCATTTTCATTTCTTAGTTTTAGTTTAAAGTTGTGGTATTTTTGTTTTATTTTATTTTTTTATTTTTTTATTAATATCTTTCATGGTCTGTTTTCAATTCTTTAGTTTTTAGTTTAATGTTGTGGTATTTTTTTTGTTATTAATATCTTTTATGGTTTCGTTTTCATTTATTAGTTTTTAGTTTAACTTTGTGGTATTTTTTTTTTATTTTTATTTTTTTCATTTTTGATTAATATCTCATGGTTTCGTTTTCATTTCTTAGTTTTAGTTTAAAGTTGTGGTATTTTTGTTTATTTTATTTTTTTATTTTTTTATTAATATATTTTATAGTTTTGTTTTCATTAATTAGTTTTTAGTTTAATGTTGTAGTATTTTTTTTTTTTAATTTTTATTAATATATTTAATGTTTTCGTTTTCATTTCTTAGTTGTAGGTTAATGCTGTGGTATTTTTTTTTTTTTTTTTTCTTTTTTATTTATATCTTTTATGGTCTGTTTTCATTTTTTTAGTTTTTAGTTTAATGTTGTAGTATTTTTTTTTTTTAATTTTTATTAATATATTTAATGTATTCCCTTTCATTTTTTAGTTGTAGGTTAATGCTGTGGTATTTTTTTTTTTTTTTTATTAATATCTTTTATGGTCTGTTTTCATTTTTTTAGTTTTTAGTTTAATGTTGTAGTAATTTCTTTTCAAAAATTTTAGTAATATATTTAATGTTTTCGTTTTCATTTTTTAGTTGTAGGTTAATGCTGTGGTATTTTTTTTCTTTTTTTTTTTCTTTTTTATTAATATCTTTTATGGTCTGTGTCATTTCTTAGTTTTTAGTTTAATGTTGTGGTATTTTGTTTATTTTTTTTATTTTTTTATTAATATCTTTTATAGTTTCGTTTTCATTTCTTAGTTTTAGGTTTATGCTGTGGTATTTTCTTTTTTTCTTTTTAATTTTTTAATTTTTTATTAATATATTTTATGGTCTGTTTTCATTTATTAGTTTTTAGTTTAATGTTGTAGTATTTTTTTTTTTTTAATTTTTATATATATATTTAATGTTTTCGTTTTCATTTCTTAGTTGTAGGTTAATGCTGTGGTATTTTTTTTCTTTTTTTTTTTTCTTTTTTATTAATATCTTTTATGGTCTGTGTCATTTCTTAGTTTTTTAGTTTAATGTTGTGGTATTTTTTTTATTTTTTTTTATTAATATCTTTTATAGTTTCATTTTCATTTCTTAGTTTTAGTTTAAAGTTGTGGTATTTTTGTTTATTTTATTTTTTTATTTTTTTATTAATATCTTTCATGGTCTGTTTTCAATTCTTTAGTTTTTAGTTTAATGTTGTGGTATTTTTTTTGTTATTAATATCTTTTATGGTTTCGTTTTCATTTATTAGTTTTTAGTTTAACTTTGTGGTATTTTTTTTTTATTTTTATTTTTTTCATTTTTGATTAATATCTCATGGTTTCGTTTTCATTTCTTAGTTTTAGTTTAAAGTTGTGGTATTTTTGTTTATTTTATTTTTTTATTTTTTTATTAATATCTTTTATGGTCTGTTTTCATTTTTTTAGTTTTTAGTTTAATGTTGTAGTATTTTTTTTTTTTAATTTTTATTAATATATTTAATTTTTTCGTTTTAATTTTTTATTTGTAGGTTAATGCTTTGGTATTTTTTTTTTTTTTTTATTAAAATCTTTTATGGTCTGTTTTCATTTTTTTAGTTTTTAGTTTAATGTTGTAGTAATTTCTTTTTAAAAATTTTAGTAGTATATTTAATGTTTTCGTTTTCATGTTTTAGTTGTAGGTTAATGCTGTGGTATTTTTTTTCTTTTTTTTTTTCTTTTTTATTAATATCTTTTATGGTCTCTGTCATTTCTTAGTTTTTAGTTTAATGTTGTGGTATTTTGTTTATTTTTTTTATTTTTTTATTAATATCTTTTATAGTTTCGTTTTCATTTCTTAGTTTTAGGTTTATGCTGTGGTATTTTCTTTTTTTCTTTTTAATTTTTTAATTTTTTATTAATATATTTTATGGTCTGTTTTCATTTATTAGTTTTTAGTTTAATGTTGTAGTATTTTTTTTTTTTTAATTTTTATATATATATTTAATGTTTTCGTTTTCATTTCTTAGTTGTAGGTTAATGCTGTGGTATTTTTTTTCTTTTTTTTTTTTCTTTTTTATTAATATCTTTTATGGTCTGTGTCATTTCTTAGTTTTTTAGTTTAATGTTGTGGTATTTTTTTTTTTTTTTTTTTATTAATATCTTTTATAGTTTCATTTTCATTTCTTAGTTTTAGTTTAAAGTTGTGGTATTTTTGTTTTATTTTATTTTTTTATTTTTTTATTAATATCTTTCATGGTCTGTTTTCATTAATTAGTTTTTAGTTTAATGTTGTGGTATTTTTTTTTCATTTTTTTTTTTTGTCATTTTTGATTAATATCTATTATGGTTTCGTTTTCATTTCTAAGTTGTAGGTTAATGCTGTGGTATTTTTTTTTTTTTTTTTTTTTTTTTTTTTTAATATCTTTTATGGTCTGTTTTCATTTTTTTAGTTTTTAGTTTAATGTTTTTGTATTTTTTTTTTTTAATTTTTATTAATATATTTAATGTTTTCGTTTTCATTTCTTAGTTGTAGGTTAATGCTGTGGTATTTTCTTTTTTTTTTTTTCTTTTTTATTTATATCTTTTATGGTCTGTTTTCATTTTTTTAGTTTTTAGTTTAATGTTGTAGTAATTTCTTTTTAAAAATTTTAGTAATATATTTAATGTTTTCGTTTTCATTTTTTAGTTGTAGGTTAATGCTGTGGTATTTTTTTTCTTTTTTTTTTTCTTTTTTATTAATATCTTTTATGGTCTGTGTCATTTCTTAGTTTTTAGTTTAATGTTGTGGTATTTTGTTTATTTTTTTTTATTTTTTTATTAATATCTTTTATAGTTTCGTTTTCATTTCTTAGTTTTAGGTTTATGCTGTGGTATTTTCTTTTTTTCTTTTTAATTTTTTAATTTTTTATTAATATATTTTATGGTCTGTTTTCATTTATTAGTTTTTAGTTTAATGTTGTAGTATTTTTTTTTTTTTTAATTTTTATATATATATTTAATGTTTTCGTTTTCATTTCTTAGTTGTAGGTTAATGCTGTGGTATTTTTTTTCTTTTTTTTTTTTCTTTTTTATTAATATATTTTATGGTCTGTGTCATTTCTTAGTTTTTTAGTTTAATGTTGTGGTATTTTTTTTATTTTTTTTTATTAATATCTTTTATAGTTTCATTTTCATTTCTTAGTTTTAGTTTAAAGTTGTGGTATTTTTGTTTTATTTTATTTTTTTATTTTTTTATTAATATCTTTCATGGTCTGTTTTCAATTCTTTAGTTTTTAGTTTAATGTTGTGGTATTTTTTTTGTTATTAATATCTTTTATGGTTTCGTTTTCATTTATTAGTTTTTAGTTTAACTTTGTGGTATTTTTTTTTTATTTTTATTTTTTTCATTTTTGATTAATATCTCATGGTTTCGTTTTCATTTCTTAGTTTTAGTTTAAAGTTGTGGTATTTTTGTTTATTTTATTTTTTTATTTTTTTATTAATATATTTTATAGTTTTGTTTTCATTAATTAGTTTTTAGTTTAATGTTGTGGTATTTTTCTTTCAATTTTTTTTTTGTCATTTTTGATTAATATCTATTATGGTTTCGTTTTCATTTCTAAGTTGTAGGTTAATGCTGTGGTATTTTTTTTTTTTTTTTTTTTTTTTTTATTAATATCTTTTATGGTCTGTTTTCATTTTTTTAGTTTTTAGTTTAATGTTGTAGTATTTTTTTTTTTTAATTTTTATTAATATATTTAATGTTTTCGTTTTCATTTCTTAGTTGTAGGTTAATGCTGTGGTATTTTCTTTTTTTTTTTTTCTTTTTTATTTATATCTTTTATGGTCTGTTTTCATTTTTTTAGTTTTTAGTTTAATGTTGTAGTATTTTTTTTTTTTAATTTTTATTAATATATTTAATGTATTCGTTTTCATTTTTTAGTTGTAGGTTAATGCTGTGGTATTTTTTTATTTTTTTTATTAATATCTTTTATGGTCTGTTTTCATTTTTTTAGTTTTTAGTTTAATGTTGTAGTAATTTCTTTTTAAAAATTTTAGTAATATATTTAATGTTTTCGTTTTCATTTTTTAGTTGTAGGTTAATGCTGTGGTATTTTTTTTCTTTTTTTTTTTCTTTTTTATTAATATCTTTTATGGTCTGTGTCATTTCTTAGTTTTTAGTTTAATGTTGTGGTATTTTGTTTATTTTTTTTATTTTTTTATTAATATCTTTTATAGTTTCGTTTTCATTTCTTAGTTTTAGGTTTATGCTGTGGTATTTTCTTTTTTTCTTTTTAATTTTTTAATTTTTTATTAATATATTTTATGGTCTGTTTTCATTTATTAGTTTTTAGTTTAATGTTGTAGTATTTTTTTTTTTTTAATTTTTATATATATATTTAATGTTTTCGTTTTCATTTCTTAGTTGTAGGTTAATGCTGTGGTATTTTTTTTTTTTTTTTTTTCTTTTTTATTAATATCTTTTATGGTCTGTGTCATTTTTTTTTTAATATCTTTTATGGTCTGTTTTTCAATTTTTTTTTTTTTAGTTTTTAGTTTAATGTTGTAGTTATTTTTTTTTTTTAACTTTTTATTAATATATTTAATGTTTTCGTTTTCATTTTTTAGTTGTAGGTTAATGCTGTGGTATTTTTTTTTTTTTTTTTTTTTTTTTTATTAATATCTTTTATGGTCTGTTTTCATTTTTTTAGTTTTTAGTTTAATGTTGTAGTAATTTCTTTTCAAAAATTTTAGTAATATATTTAATTGTTTTCGTTTCATTTTTTAGTTGTAGGTTAATGCTGTGGTATTTTTTTTCTTTTTATTTTTCTTTTTTATTAATATCTTTTATGGTCTGTGTCATTTCTTATTTTTTAGTTTAATGTTGTAGTATTTTTTTTTTTTTTATTTTTATTAATATATTAATGTTTTCTTTTTCATTTCTTAGTTGTAGGTTAATGCTGTGGTATTTTTTTCTTTTTTTTTTTCTTTTTTATTAATATCTTTTATGGTCTGTGTCATTTCTTAGTTTTTTAGTTTAATGTTGTGGTATTTTTTTTATTTTTTTTTATTAATATCTTTTATAGTTTCATTTTCATTTCTTAGTTTTAGTTTAAAGTTGTGGTATTTTTGTTTTATTTTATTTTTTTATTTTTTTATTAATATCTTTCATGGTCTGTTTTCAATTCTTTAGTTTTTAGTTTAATGTTGTGGTATTTTTTTTGTTATTAATATCTTTTATGGTTTCGTTTTCATTTATTAGTTTTTAGTTTAACTTTCTGGTATTTTTTTTTTATTTTTATTTTTTTCATTTTTGATTAATATCTCATGGTTTCGTTTTCATTTCTTAGTTTTAGTTTAAAGTTGTGGTATTTTTGTTTATTTTATTTTTTTATTTTTTTATTAATATATTTTATAGTTTTGTTTTCATTAATTAGTTTTTAGTTTAATGTTGTGGTATTTTTCTTTCAATTTTTTTTTTTGTCATTTTTGATTAATATCTATTATGGTTTCGTTTTCATTTCTAAGTTGTAGGTTAATGCTGTGGTATTTTTTTTTTTTTTTTTTTTTTATTAATATCTTTTATGGTCTGTTTTCATTTTTTTAGTTTTTAGTTTAATGTTGTATTATTTTTTTTTTTTAATTTTTATTAATATATTTAATGTTTTCGTTTTCATTTCTTAGTTGTAGGTTAATGCTGTGGTATTTACTTTTTTTTTTTTTCTTTTTTATTTATATCTTTTATGGTCTGTTTTCATTTTTTTAGTTTTTAGTTTAATGTTGTAGTATTTTTTTTTTTTAATTTTTATTAATATATTTAATGTATTCGTTTTCATTTTTTAGTTGTAGGTTAATGCTGTGGTATTTTTTTTTTTTTTTTATTAATATCTTTTATGGTCTGTTTTCATTTTTTTAGTTTTTAGTTTAATGTTGTAGTAATTTCTTTTTAAAAATTTTAGTAATATATTTAATGTTTTCGTTTTCATTTTTTAGTTGTAGGTTAATGCTGTGGTATTTTTTTTCTTTTTTTTTTTCTTTTTTATTAATATCTTTTATGGTCTGTGTCATTTCTTAGTTTTTAGTTTAATGTTGTGGTATTTTGTTTATTTTTTTTATTTTTTTATTAATATCTTTTATAGTTTCGTTTTCATTTCTTAGTTTTAGGTTTATGCTGTGGTATTTTCTTTTTTTCTTTTTAATTTTTTAATTTTTTATTAATATATTTTATGGTCTGTTTTCATTTATTAGTTTTTAGTTTAATGTTGTAGTATTTTTTTTTTTTTAATTTATATATATATATTTAATGTTTTCGTTTTCATTTCTTAGTTGTAGGTTAATGCTGTGGTATTTTCTTTTTTTTTTTTTATTTTTTATTTATATCTTTTATGGTCTGTTTTCATTTTTTTAGTTTTTAGTTTAATGTTGTAGTATTTTTTTTTTTTAATTTTTATTAATATATTTAATGTTTTCGTTTTCATTTCTTAGTTGTAGGTTAATGCTGTGGTATTTTCTTTTTTTTTTTTTCTTTTTTATTAATATATTTGATGGTCTGTTTTCATTCATTAGTTTTTAGTTTAATGTTGTGGTATTTTTTTTATTTTTTTTTATTAATATATTTATGTTTTCGTTTTCATTTTTAGTTGTAGGTTAATGCTGTGGTATTTTTTTTTTTTTTTTCATTTTTGATTAATATCTCATGGTTTCGTTTTCATTTCTTAGTTTTAGTTTAAAGTTGTGGTATTTTTGTTTATTTTATTTTTTTATTTTTTTATTAATATATTTTATAGTTTTGTTTTCATTAATTAGTTTTTAGTTTAATGTTGTTGTATTTTTTTTTCATTTTTTTTTTTTGTAATTTTTGATTAATATCTATTATGGTTTCGTTTTCATTTCTAAGTTGTAGGTTAATGCTGTGGTATTTTTTTTTTTTTTTTTTTTTTTTTTTATTAATATCTTTTATGGTCTGTTTTCATTTTTTTAGTTTTTAGTTTAATGTTGTAGTATTTTTTTTTTTTAATTTTTATTAATATATTTAATGTTTTCGTTTTCATTTCTTAGTTGTAGGTTAATGCTGTGGTATTTTCTTTTTTTTTTTTTCTTTTTTATTAATATCTTTTATGGTCTGTTTTCATTTATTAGTTTTTAGTTTAATGTTGTAGTATTTTTTTTTTTTTAATTTATATATATATATTTAATGTTTTCGTTTTCATTTCTTAGTTTTAGTTTAAAGTTGTGGTATTTTTGTTTATTTTATTTTTTTCATTTTTATTCTATCATGGTCGTTTTCATTCTTAGTTTTAGTTTAATGTTGTGGTATTATTTTTATTAATATCTTTTATGTTTTGTTTTCATTAATTAGTTTTTAGTTTAATGTTGTGGTATTTTTTTTTTCATTTTTATTTTTTGTCATTTTTGATTAATATCTATATGGTTTCGTTTTCATTCTAAGTTTTAGGTTAATGCTGTGGTATTTTTTTTTTTTTTTTTTTTTTTTTTTATTAATATCTTTTATGGTCTGTTTTCATTTTTTAGTTTTTAGTTTAATGTTGTAGTATTTTTTTTTTTTAATTTTTATTAATATATTTAATGTTTTCGTTTTCATTTCTTAGTTGTAGGTTAATGCTGTGGTATTTTCTTTTTTTTTTTCTTTTTTATTAACATCTTTTATGGTCTATTTTCATTTTTTTAGTTTTTAGTTTAATGTTGTAGTATTTTTTTTTTTTAATTTTTATTAATATATTTAATGTTTTCGTTTTCATTTTTTAGTTGTAGGTTAATGCTGTGGTATTTTTTTTTTTTTTTTATTTATTTATATCTTTTATGGTCTGTTTTCATTTTTTTAGTTTTTAGTTTAATGTTGTAGTAATTTCTTTTTAAAAATTTTAGTAATATATTTAATGTTTTCGTTTTCATTTTTTAGTTGTAGGTTAATGCTGTGGTATTTTTTTTCTTTTTTTTTTTCTTTTTTATTAATATCTTTTATGGTCTGTGTCATTTCTTAGTTTTTAGTTTAATGTTGTGGTATTTTGTTTATTTTTTTTATTTTTTTATTAATATCTTTTATAGTTTCGTTTTCATTTCTTAGTTTTAGGTTTATGCTGTGGTATTTTCTTTTTTTCTTTTTAATTTTTTAATTTTTTATTAATATATTTTATGGTCTGTTTTCATTTATTAGTTTTTAGTTTAATGTTGTAGTATTTTTTTTTTTTTAATTTTTATATATATATTTAATGTTTTCGTTTTCATTTCTTAGTTGTAGGTTAATGCTGTGGTATTTTTTTTCTTTTTTTTTTTTCTTTTTTATTAATATCTTTTATGGTCTGTGTCATTTCTTAGTTTTTTAGTTTAATGTTGTGGTATTTTTTTTATTTTTTTTTATTAATATCTTTTATAGTTTCATTTTCATTTCTTAGTTTTAGTTTAAAGTTGTGGTATTTTTGTTTTATTTTATTTTTTTATTTTTTTATTAATATCTTTCATGGTCTGTTTTCAATTCTTTAGTTTTTAGTTTAATGTTGTGGTATTTTTTTTGTTATTAATATCTTTTATGGTTTCGTTTTCATTTATTAGTTTTTAGTTTAACTTTGTGGTATTTTTTTTTTATTTTTATTTTTTTCATTTTTGATTAATATCTCATGGTTTCGTTTTCATTTCTTAGTTTTAGTTTAAAGTTGTGGTATTTTTGTTTATTTTATTTTTTTATTTTTTTATTAATATATTTTATAGTTTTGTTTTCATTAATTAGTTTTTAGTTTAATGTTGTGGTATTTTTTTTTCATTTTTTTTTTTTGTCATTTTTGATTAATATCTATTATGGTTTCGTTTTCATTTCTAAGTTGTAGGTTAATGCTGTGGTATTTTTTTTTTTTTTTTTTATTAATATCTTTTATGGTCTGTTTTCATTTTTTTAGTTTTTAGTTTAATGTTGTAGTATTTTTTTTTTTTAATTTTTATTAATATATTTAATGTTTTCGTTTTCATTTCTTAGTTGTAGGTTAATGCTGTGGTATTTTCTTTTTTTTTTTTTCTTTTTTATTAATATCTTTTATGGTCTGTTTTCATTTATTAGTTTTTAGTTTAATGTTGTAGTATTTTTTTTTTTTTAATTTATATATATATATTTAATGTTTTCGTTTTCATTTCTTAGTTGTAGGTTAATGCTGTGGTATTTTTTTTCTTTTTTTTTTTTCTTTTTTATTAATATCTTTTATGGTCTGTGTCATTTCTTAGTTTTTAGTTTAATGTTGTGGTATTTTTTTTATTTTTTTTTATTAATATCTTTTATAGTTTCATTTTCATTTCTTAGTTTTAGTTTAAAGTTGTGGTATTTTTGTTTATTTTATTTTTTTATTTTTTTATTAATACCTTTCATGGTCTGTTTTCAATTCTTTAGTTTTTAGTTTAATGTTGTGGTATTTTTTTTGTTATTAATATCTTTTATGGTTTCGTTTTCATTTATTAGTTTTTAGTTTAACTTTGTGGTATTTTTTTTTTATTTTTATTTTTTTCATTTTTGATTAATATCTCATGGTTTCGTTTTCATTTCTTAGTTTTTAGTTTAATGTGGGTTTTTTTTTTATTTTTTCATTTTTTATTAATATCTTTTATGGTTTTGTTTTAATTTCTTAGTTTTTATTTTAATTTTGTGGTATTTTTGTTTATTTTATTTTTTTATTTTTTTATTAATATCTTTTATGGTCTGTTTTCATTTCTTAGTTTTTAGTTTAATGTTGTGGTATATATATATATTTTTTTATTAATATCTTTTATAGTTTCGTTTTCATTTCTTAGTTTTTAGTTTAATGTTTTTTTGTTTTTTTTAAATTTTTATCAATATATTTTATAGTTTTGTTTTCATTAATTAGTTTTTAGTTTAATGTTGTGGTATTTTTGTTTATTTTTTTTATTTTTTATTAATATCTTTTATAGTTTCATTTTCATTTCTCAATTTTAGGTTAATGCTTTGGTATTTTCTTTTTTTCTTTTTCTTTTTAATTTTTATTAATATATTTAATGTTTTCGTTTTCATTTCTTAGTTTTTAGTTTAATGTTGTGGTATTTTTTTTTATTAATATCTTTTGTAGTTTCGTTTTCATTTCTTAGTTTTTATTTTAATGGTGTGGTATTTTTTTTTTTCATTTTTTATTAATATCTTTTATCGTTTCGTTTTCATTTCTTAGTTTTTAGTTTTAATGTTGTGGTACATTTTTTTTTATTTTTTATTAATATCTTTTATGGTTTCGTTTTCATTTCTTAGTTTTTAGTTTAATTTTGTGGTATTTTTGTTTATTTTATTTTTTTATTTTTTTATTAATATCTTTCATGGTCTGTTTTCAATTCTTTAGTTTTTAGTTTAATGTTGTGGTATTTTTTTTGTTAATATCTTTTATGGTTTCGTTTTCATTTATTAGTTTTTAGTTTAACTTTGTGGTATTTTTTTTTTTTTCATTTTGATTAATATCTCATGGTTTCGTTTTCATTTCTTAGTTTTTAGTTTAATGTTCTGGTATATTTTTTTTTATTTTTTATTAATATCTTTTATGGTTTCGTTTTCATTTCTTAGTTTTTAGTTTAATTTGTGGTATTTTTTTTTTATTTTTTTTTATTAATATCTTTCATGGTCTGTTTTCATTTCTTAGTTTTTCCACCACTGATGAAACCTCAACGACTCTCACAGGACCCCAAAAGATTCCTTTGTTACAATAATAAGTCTCATATCATGTCCACTAGAGGGCACTTAACCCACATCAACATGAAGACACATGTTGACTCATGAATGATATTAAAAGGAAAACTGTTACTCAAAAACTGGGTCTGGGTATCATCGGATAATCAGTAATTCATTTGTAATTCAAAAACGAAAATACAGAAATACTATAGTTTTTTCTTTTTCCCTTTTAAACCAAAAACGAAAAAAAAGCCTTTTACTGTTTTTTGTTTCTGAATCAAAAATCTAAAAACAAATCGAAAACGGTCCGTTTCGAAAAAAAATGTACTGAAAAAAAGTCATTGTCAAAGTCAATGTATACTATGACTTATTTTCATTCAATTTTCGAAATACTATGTTATGACTTTTTTTCATGAAATTTTCGACATACTATACTATGAATTTTTTCAGTAAATCTTTCGACATGCTACACTATGACTTTATCATTAAATATTGCGAAATACAATAAAATACTAAGTCACAGTATAGTAATACTGTGACTTTTTTTCACAAACGTTTTCAATATTCAACAGTATGACTTTTTTCACTAAATTTTTCGACAAACTACTATGACTTTTTTTGAGGCAATTTTTTGACATACAAAAACTGTAACTGGTACACTTTTACTCAACAGTTTGTTAAAGAGAACTTAAAAACCAAAAAAGAACATTGTCAAGTACTACGCTTTATAGGACTTCTTATAAGGGAATTTTTCGACATACTTTACTATTTTTTTTTTTTCAGGACATTTTTCGATATACTATTAATGACTTTTTTCACTTAATGTCTGCAATAGATGTGTTTCTGTGTACGAATTACATCTTTTTCATATTAATGCACTTTTGAGTGATTCTGGAGGAGAAATGCATATCTGAGTGTTTTTTGGGAGAGAACGACAGATAAAGCAAGTTTAGTGATGAACACTAGTTTTACATGGAATTGAGCTCAGAATGAAGATTTTATGCCTAGAGGCCAATTCCTCTGTAAAATTTGAGAAACCTATGTTGCTTTTGAATTCATCCTGTTTTGGATGTTTCCGATGCAATAGATATGTTTCTGTAAAGACATTATATCCTTTTCATATTAATCCACTTTTGAGTGTTTCTTGGGGAGAAAGGCGTTTCTGAGTGGTTTTGGGGAGGGAAACAGTTTCAGCTATGCTCTGTGATGAACACGAGCTTTACATGAAATTGAGCTCTGAATGAAGATTTGATGCTTGGAGGCTAGTTCTTATGTAAAATCTGATAAAACTATGTTCTCATCATATTCATCCTCTTTTTCATAGTTCAAATGCAAGACGTGATTCTGTGAAGAAATTACATCTTTTTCACATCAATCAACTTTGAGTGTTTCTTGGGGAGAAATTAGTTTCTGAGTGGTTTTTGGGAGGGTAACAGTTTAAGCTATACTCAGTGATGAACACGAGTTTTACATGTAATTGAGCTCAGAATGAAGATTTGATGCTGTGAGGCCAATTCCTGTGTAAAATTTGACAAAACTATGCTGCCTTTTATATTTCATACTCTTTTGGCTGAAAATAAAATAGATGTATTTCTGTGTAAAAAATGACATCTTTTTCATATTAATCCACTTTGTGATTCTTGGGGAGAAATGCATTTTTGAGTGTCTTTTGGAAGAGAACGACAGATAAAGCAAGTTTAGTGATGAACACTAGAGTTTTACATGGAATTGAGCTCAGAATGAAGAGTTTATGCTAGGAGGCCAATTCCTCTGCAAAATTTGAGAAACTTATGTTGCCTTTTGAATTCATCCTGTTTTGGATGTTTCCGGTGCAATAGATGTGTTTCTGTAAAGACATTATATCCTTTTCATATTAATCCACTTTTGAGTGTTTCTTGGGGAGAAAGGCATTTCTGAGTGGTTTCGGGGAGGGAAACAGTTTCAGCTATGCTCTGTGATGAACACGAGCTTTACATGAAATTGAGCTCAGAATGAATATTTAATTCTTGGAGGCTAGTTGTTATGTAAAATCTGATAAAACTATGTTCTCATCATATTCATCCTCTTTTTTCAAATGCAAGACGTGATTCTGTTAAGAAATTACATCTTTTTCACATCATCCACTCTGAGTGTTTCTTGGGGAGAAATGCGTTTCTGAGTGGTTTTTGGGAGAGTAACAGTTTAAGCTATACTGTGATGAACACGAGTATTAAATTTATTGAGCTCAGAATGAAGATTTGATGCTGTGATGCCAATTCCTGTGTAAAATTTGAGATAACACTTTGGTGATTTGTGTAATGAATTGAGTAATGAAGATTGTAGGCCAATTTATTTGAATTATACTTGAATTGATTCAGGAAATTTTTTGGTTATGCAAGACGAATTGAAAGAATTTATCTTTTAATTATTTACTTGGATGTTCGATGAAGATTTTCTAGGCTTTTCTGTAAAATTTAGCACTTTGTGTTTAGATTGTTTGGTGTTTCGAGAAGATATGTTTCGATCTTATATGAAACATTTAAACATGTTGGTTTTGGATGGTGTTTTAGTGTTTGAAAATGATTAAATATTTTCATAAATACTTTTGATTAGTCAAATAAGATTTGATGCTTGTGGAGTATTATGTATACTCAAAATATGTTTTGTTAATTAGTTTTGAGTCATATTGAATGAAGCGTGAGCAATAAATTAAATTTTCAACATGTCAATTTTTTTTATCTTGGGGATAATATAGTGTTTTGGTGAAAAATAACTTCTTTATTTAACTCTGTGTTTAAAGTAAATAGCTTTTTGGTTTAAATGAGACATTCATTAAATTTGAAAACTTGGTTTTCATTTTGAGCTCTTTTGGAAGAGAATAAATAGAGCAATTTCGTGCAAAATGAGATTTTCATGTTTTTTCTAGTATCTGGTTTGATTTGGTAATTTTTGAATGAAAGACATATACCTTTTAATTAATCCTTTGGTTTTCTGGGATAGATGGTTTTAGAGTTTTGTAGGGAATTTCGCATTTGTGATCTGGCTTCAATTCTCATGTTTGGTGAATCTTGGGTGTCTGTATGAAATCATATACTATATTATCATTTGATTTTTTTGGAGGGTTTTATTTAGAAAAAATTTTCACATATCTCTGTTTTCAGAGAAAGGTTTTGAGTAATTAAAATTAACATTAGCTATTGTTATGTAAGTGATAAACTTTTTGCTCATATGAGATTATTTTAAAGCAACTGTTAATTGAAAAATATCTTTTTACTATCTTAAAATTTTTTGGTAAATGCAATTGAGTTTTTGGTTAAATTTTTCTTAATCTTGGCAATTTAAGAATTGATTGTGAAATTTGATTTTCGATAATCCTTGTGTAAATTGAGAGAAATGAGTTTAGGTTTTTTGGCGTAACGTTTAGTGAATCTGAAATTTTTGACCAATTTGCTTGATTCATTTTCCTTGGGGATCGTAAAATTTGAGAAACCTATGTTGCTTTTGAATTCATCCTGTTTTGGATGTTTCCGATGCAATAGATATGTTTCTGTAAAGACATTATATCCTTTTCATATTAATCCACTTTTGAGTGTTTCTTGGGGAGAAAGGCGTTTCTGAGTGGTTTTGGGGAGGGAAACAGTTTCAGCTATGCTCTGTGATGAACACGAGCTTTACATGAAATTGAGCTCTGAATGAAGATTTGATGCTTGGAGGCTAGTTCTTATGTAAAATCTGATAAAACTATGTTCTCATCATATTCATCCTCTTTTTCATAGTTCAAATGCAAGACGTGATTCTGTGAAGAAATTACATCTTTTTCACATCAATCAACTTTGAGTGTTTCTTGGGGAGAAATTAGTTTCTGAGTGGTTTTTGGGAGGGTAACAGTTTAAGCTATACTCAGTGATGAACACGAGTTTTACATGTAATTGAGCTCAGAATGAAGATTTGATGCTGTGAGGCCAATTCCTGTGTAAAATTTGACAAAACTATGCTGCCTTTTATATTTCATACTCTTTTGGCTGAAAATAAAATAGATGTATTTCTGTGTAAAAAATGACATCTTTTTCATATTAATCCACTTTGTGATTCTTGGGGAGAAATGCATTTTTGAGTGTCTTTTGGAAGAGAACGACAGATAAAGCAAGTTTAGTGATGAACACTAGAGTTTTACATGGAATTGAGCTCAGAATGAAGAGTTTATGCTAGGAGGCCAATTCCTCTGCAAAATTTGAGAAACTTATGTTGCCTTTTGAATTCATCCTGTTTTGGATGTTTCCGGTGCAATAGATGTGTTTCTGTAAAGACATTATATCCTTTTCATATTAATCCACTTTTGAGTGTTTCTTGGGGAGAAAGGCATTTCTGAGTGGTTTCGGGGAGGGAAACAGTTTCAGCTATGCTCTGTGATGAACACGAGCTTTACATGAAATTGAGCTCAGAATGAAGATTTAATTCTTGGAGGCTAGTTGTTATGTAAAATCTGATAAAACTATGTTCTCATCATATTCATCCTCTTTTTTCAAATGCAAGACGTGATTCTGTTAAGAAATTACATCTTTTTCACATCATCCACTCTGAGTGTTTCTTGGGGAGAAATGCGTTTCTGAGTGGTTTTTGGGAGAGTAACAGTTTAAGCTATACTGTGATGAACACGAGTATTAAATTTATTGAGCTCAGAATGAAGATTTGATGCTGTGATGCCAATTCCTGTGTAAAATTTGAGAAAACTATGCTGCCTTGGCTGTTTTTGGCTGTCATACTGTTTTGGCTGAAAATGCAATAGATGTGTTTTTGTGTCCAAAATAACATATTTTTCATATTAATCCACTTCTGAGTGATTCTGGGGGAGAAATGAATTCTGAGTGTTTTTTGGGAGAGAACGAGAGATAAAGCAAGTTTAGTGATGAACAATAGAGCTTTACATGAAATTGAGCTCAGAATGATGATGCTTGGAGCCTAATTATTATGTGAAATTTGAGAAAACAATGTTCCCTTTCTCATTCATCGTGTTTTCGTACAGCAAGGAAATTTTGGTTACTTTCCGTGTTGCCAATCACTGACAGACCCTCAAGACAAAGTATGACTCTGTGGGCCCTGCACAGTTTCCAAGCTTCATCCCCGAAACAATGCCTCAACTCCGCCTACATGCTGCTCAAATGCTCTGCATGTTTGGAAGCACATACAGTACCTGTGTGAGGCGGGTCAGTGTATCTTTTGGTCATTCGATTTTCCTTTCATAAAATAAATATAAATAAAAAATAAATAATTAGTGGTTATTTGATTTCGTTTTAAAATACAAAAAATAAAATTGAAATAAATATTTCTTTCTTTATAAGGCTCAAAGGGAAATGAACTAAAATTTAAAAATGGGTTGATTTTGATTTTCTAAAATCAAAATCAACCCGTTGTCTAAAAACAAAAAATAAAATCACTAGAAGACAGAAACGAAAAAACGCCCGTTTTTTCATATTCTGCGACCGGTAGTTGCCATTTACAAAGTAAGAGCGCGTATGAGGACGGTGATGTGTAGGAGAGAAAAAAAGTACGGTGCTGCTGTGTAACTGAAGGTGAAGGACTGACATGGATCAGTACGTAGTTTTTCGAAACAATACGAGTGTGTCTCAGGGTAGACGACATGACTGCAGAAAATCTAAGCCGCATATTTCAGGTAAAAATAAAAATAATACTACAAAGGTTTGAGATTTGAGATTTCTAGCTACTAGCTACATTATATTTTGTGCTCCTAGTTGTTGTCGGGGAGTTCGCCTCCTTGATGAAGTCCGCCTCCCCTTGGATTATACAGTATACAACGTTATAGAAATGTTTGGAAGTAAACACTAGGGGTTATTTTACTTGTGAATTTCTTCAAATCAGCACTTTATTTGCTTATCCTCTGGCCATTACTGCTTCTGTATATACAGCAGCAGTGGCTTTATATTTGGGAGAAAAATGTATTGGGCGTTCCCATATATTAATACTTTGGCAGGCTGCTAGTTCACAAACTCACCACAAAAGTATGAGAGCCTGTCAATATCGTCATAATCAAGGACAGAAATTGAGTTTGCATCCAACCTCTTGCCGTTTTGTTGTCGTGTTTTGAATTAATTTCATAAAAAGCATTCCTGACTTGGCAAATCTACATTCATAAATAAAAATACTTGCTTTTTTAATTTAGTTGTTTTTTTAATTTAGTTGTTGTTTTTCCCCCCTTTTCTAATCTTTCAAACAAAAGGTTAGACCACAAAACCGCTTTAACAGTACCAGTACCTATCTGTTATGTTTTTTCTGTTTAACAGCCGAAAAGATGAAGATGCTGCAGGCATTGGAGAGGTCACCGAAAAAATCGAAGAGCTGGTCTACTGACCAGCTCTTCGATTTTTTACATTCTACCGGATGTCACTGCAGCGAGCTCATGCAGCAAGCAGAGACTACTGCAGCAAGCAGAGAGCTCACCAATCCGCCTGCCTCTCAGAAGAGTCACCCTGACTCCTTCCCAACTACAGACCATCAAGCAAGGGTTCTGCTGTGTTGTTTGTTTCAGTAAGTATACGATGGATAGTTAAATAATTATCACACAGATGTAATGTAATATGTAATATGGTTTGTGCCAGAATTTGAGATTTACAAATACACATATGTTTTTACATTATCTTAACAAAATCATCTCTGTCTCATCCACTACAATTATTTGCCGGTACTGATGCAGACCTTTGTGTAACAGGCCATTGTATGATATAATAACTAAGACATGTTTAAAAGCATTAAAGTTGAGTAAAAAGAAAACACTGTCACCCAATACATCAAGAACATTTAATGGGGACACACATACAGAGAATGACTAGTTTTTCTCAATTTGTTTTTTAAGTGTTCATCGAGGAGCCAGTCTTCACACAATGTTGCAAAAGCATCATTGGCTTGCAAAAACATGTGTTGAACAGTGGCATGTGACCTCTGAGCACTGTGCAAAATGTAGGGGAACCTCTGGAGATAGCAACATATTTGAGGTTACTGGTCTGTCAGAGGCAATATCTGTTCTGAAATCCCTTTTTGAAGAGGAGTAACACTTTGCACTTTTATACTCACAGACAAGATAGGGTGCATTATTAATATATTTTATAGTTTTGTTTTCATTAATTAGTTTTTAGTTTAATGTTGTGGTATTTTTTTTTCATTTTTTTTTTTTGTCATTTTTGATTAATATCTATTATGGTTTCGTTTTCATTTCTAAGTTGTAGGTTAATGCTGTGGTATTTTTTTTTTTTTTTTTTTTTTTTTTTATTAATATCTTTTATGGTCTGTTTTCATTTTTTTAGTTTTTAGTTTAATGTTGTAGTAATTTCTTTTTAAAAATTTTAGTAATATATTTAATGTTTTCGTTTTCATTTTTTAGTTGTAGGTTAATGCTGTGGTATTTTTTTTCTTTTTTTTTTTCTTTTTTATTAATATCTTTTATGGTCTGTGTCATTTCTTAGTTTTTAGTTTAATGTTGTGGTATTTTGTTTATTTTTTTTATTTTTTTATTAATATCTTTTATAGTTTCGTTTTCATTTCTTAGTTTTAGGTTTATGCTGTGGTATTTTCTTTTTTTCTTTTTAATTTTTTAATTTTTTATTAATATATTTTATGGTCTGTTTTCATTTATTAGTTTTTAGTTTAATGTTGTAGTATTTTTTTTATAGTTTGTTTTCATTAATTAGTTTTTAGTTTAATGTTGTGGTATTTTTTTTTCATTTTTTTTTTTTGTCATTTTGATTAATATCTATTATGGTTTCGTTTTCATTTCTAAGTTGTAGGTTAATGCTGTGGTATTTTTTTTTTTTTTTTTTTTTTTTTTATTAATATCTTTTATGGTCTGTTTTCATTTTTTTAGTTTTTAGTTTAATGTTGTAGTAATTTCTTTTTAAAAATTTTAGTAATATATTTAATGTTTTCGTTTTCATTTTTTAGTTGTAGGTTAATGCTGTGGTATTTTTTTTCTTTTTTTTTTTCTTTTTTATTAATATCTTTTATGGTCTGTGTCATTTCTTAGTTTTTAGTTTAATGTTGTGGTATTTTGTTTATTTTTTTTATTTTTTTATTAATATCTTTTATAGTTTCGTTTTCATTTCTTAGTTTTAGGTTTATGCTGTGGTATTTTCTTTTTTTCTTTTTAATTTTTTAATTTTTTATTAATATCTTTTATGGTCTGTTTTCATTTATTAGTTTTTAGTTTAATGTTGTAGTATTTTTTTTTTTTAATTTTTATATATATATTTAATGTTTTCGTTTTCATTTCTTAGTTGTAGGTTAATGCTGTGGTATTTTTTTTCTTTTTTTTTTTTCTTTTTTATTAATATCTTTTATGGTCTGTGTCATTTCTTAGTTTTTTAGTTTAATGTTGTGGTATTTTTTTTATTTTTTTTTATTAATATCTTTTATAATTTCATTTTCATTTCTTAGTTTTAGTTTAAAGTTGTGGTATTTTTGTTTATTTTATTTTTTTATTTTTTTATTAATATCTTTCATGGTCTGTTTTCAATTCTTTAGTTTTTAGTTTAATGTTGTGGTATTTTTTTTGTTATTAATATCTTTTATGGTTTCGTTTTCATTTATTAGTTTTTAGTTTAACTTTGTGGTATTTTTTTTTTATTTTTATTTTTTTCATTTTTGATTAATATCTTATGGTTTAGTTTTCATTTCTTAGTTTTTAGTTTAATGTGGTTTTTTTTTTTATTTTTTTTTTTTGTCATTTTTGATTAATATCTATTATGGTTTCGTTTTCATTTCTAAGTTGTAGGTTAATGCTGTGGTATTTTCTTTTTTTTTTTTTCTTTTTTATTAATATCTTTTATGGTCTGTTTTCATTTTTTTAGTTTTTAGTTTAATGTTGTAGTAATTTTTTTTTAAATTTTTATTAATATATTTAATGTTTTTGTTTTCATTTCTTAGTTGTAGGTTAATGCTGTGGTATTTTTTTTTTTTTTTTTTTATTTTTTTATTAATATCTTTTATGGTCTGTTTTCATTTCTTAGTTTTTAGTTTAATGTTTTTTTGTTTTTTTTTAATTTTTATTAATATATTTAATGTTTTCGTTTTCATTTCTTAGTTTTTAGTTTAATGTTGTGGTATTTTTGTTTATTTTATTTTTATTAATATCTTTTGTAGTTTCGTTTTCATTTCTTAGTTTTTAGTTTAATGTTGTGGTATATATATATATTTTTTTATTAATATCTTTTATAGTTTCGTTTTCATTTCTTAGTTTTTAGTTTGATGTTGTGGTATTTTTGTTTATTTTTTTATTTATTATTAATATCTTTTATAGTTTCGTTTTCATTTATTAGTTTTTAGTTTAATGTTGTGGTATTTTTTTTTTATTTTTTTTTTTTTCATTTTTGATCAATATCTATTATGGTTTAGTTTTCATTTCTTAGTTTTAGGTTAATGCTGTGGTATTTTCTTTTTTTTTTTTTAATTTTTTAATTTTTTATTAATATCTTTTATGGTCTGTTTCATTTCTTAGTTTTTAGTTTAATGTTGTGGTATTTTGTTTATTTTTTTTATTTTTTTATTAATATCTTTTATAGTTTCGTTTTCATTTCTTAGTTTGTAGTTTAATGTTGTGGTATTTTTTATTTTTTTTATTTTTCAATAATATATTTTATGGTCTGTTTTCATTTCTTAGTTTTTAGTTTGATGTTGTGGTATTTTTGTTTATTTTTTATTTTTTATTAATATCTTTTATGGTTTCGTTTTCATTTCTTAGTTTTTAGTTTAATTTGTGGTATTTTTTTTTTTTTTTTTTTTATTAATATCTTTCATGGTCTGTTTTCATTTCTTAGTTTTTCCACCACTGATGAAACCTCAACGACTCTCACAGGACCCCAAAAGATTCCTTTGTTACAATAATAAGTCTCATATCATGTCCACTAGAGGGCACTTAACCCACATCAACATGAAGACACATGTTGACTCATGAATGATATTAAAAGGAAAACTGTTACTCAAAAACTGGGTCTGGGTATCATCGGATAGTCCGTAATTCATTTGTAATTCAAAAACGAAAATACAGAAATACTATAGTTTTTTCTTTTTCCTTTTTAAACCAAAAACGAAAAAAAAGCCTTTTACTGTTTTTTGTTTCTGAATCAAAAATCTAAAAACAAATCGAAAACGGTCCGTTTCGAAAAAAAATGTACTGAAAAAAAGTCATTGTCAAAGTCAATGTATACTATGACTTATTTTCATTCAATTTTCGAAATACTATGTTATGACTTTTTTTCATGAAATTTTCGACATACTATACTATGAATTTTTTCAGTAAATCTTTCGACATGCTACACTATGACTTTATCATTAAATATTGCGAAATACAATAAAATACTAAGTCACAGTATAGTAATACTGTGACTTTTTTTCACAAACGTTTTCAATATTCAACAGTATGACTTTTTTCACTAAATTTTTCGACAAACTACTATGACTTTTTTTGAGGCAATTTTTTGACATACAAAAACTGTAACTGGTACACTTTTACTCAACAGTTTGTTAAAGAGAACTTAAAAACCAAAAAAGAACATTGTCAAGTATTACGCTTTATAGGACTTCTTATAAGGGAATTTTTCGACATACTTTACTATTTTTTTTTTTTCAGGACATTTTTCGATATACTATTAATGACTTTTTTCACTTAATGTCTGCAATAGATGTGTTTCTGTGTACGAATTACATCTTTTTCATATTAATGCACTTTTGAGTGATTCTGGAGGAGAAATGCATATCTGAGTGTTTTTTGGAAGAGAACGACAGATAAAGCAAGTTTAGTGATATACACTAGTTTTACATGGAATTGAGCTCAGAATGAAGATTTTATGCCTAGAGGCCAATTCCTCTGTAAAATTTGAGAAACCTATGTTGCTTTTGAATTCATCCTGTTTTGGATGTTTCCGATGCAATAGATATGTTTCTGTAAAGACATTATATCCTTTTCATATTAATCCACTTTTGAGTGTTTCTTGGGGAGAAAGGCGTTTCTGAGTGGTTTTGGGGAGGGAAACAGTTTCAGCTATGCTCTGTGATGAACACGAGCTTTACATGAAATTGAGCTCAGAATGAAGATTTAATTCTTGGAGGCTAGTTGTTATGTAAAATCTGATAAAACTATGTTCTCATCATATTCATCCTCTTTTTTCAAATGCAAGACGTGATTCTGTTAAGAAATTACATCTTTTTCACATCATCCACTCTGAGTGTTTCTTGGGGAGAAATGCGTTTCTGAGTGGTTTTTGGGAGAGTAACAGTTTAAGCTATACTGTGATGAACACGAGTATTAAATTTATTGAGCTCAGAATGAAGATTTTATGCCTAGAGGCCAATTCCTCTGTAAAATTTGAGAAACCTATGCTGCCTTGGCTGTTTTTGGCTGTCATACTGTTTTGGCTGAAAATGCAATAGATGTGTTTTTGTGTCCAAAATAACATATGTTTCATATTAATCCACTTCTGAGTGATTCTGGGGGAGAAATGAATTCTGAGTGTTTTTTGGGAGAGAACGACAGATAAAGCAAGTTTAGTGATGAACACTAGTTTTACATGGAATTGAGCTCAGAATGAAGATTTTATGCCTAGAGGCCAATTCCTCTGTAAAATTTGAGAAACCTATGTTGCTTTTGAATTCATCCTGTTTTGGATGTTTCCGATGCAATAGATATGTTTCTGTAAAGACATTATATCCTTTTCATATTAATCCACTTTTGAGTGTTTCTTGGGGAGAAAGGCGTTTCTGAGTGGTTTTGGGGAGGGAAACAGTTTCAGCTATGCTCTGTGATGAACACGAGCTTTACATGAAATTGAGCTCTGAATGAAGATTTGATGCTTGGAGGCTAGTTCTTATGTAAAATCTGATAAAACTATGTTCTCATCATATTCATCCTCTTTTTCATAGTTCAAATGCAAGACGTAACACTTTGCACTTTTATACTCACAGACAAGATAGGGTGCATTATTAATATATTTTATAGTTTTGTTTTCATTAATTAGTTTTTAGTTTAATGTTGTGGTATTTTTTTTTCATTTTTTTTTTTTGTCATTTTTGATTAATATCTATTATGGTTTCGTTTTCATTCCTAAGTTGTAGGTTAATGCTGTGGTATTTTCTTTTTTTTTTTTTCTTTTTTATTAATATCTTTTATGGTCTGTTTTCATTTTTTTAGTTTTTAGTTTAATGTTGTAGTAATTTTTTTTTAAATTTTTATTAATATATTTAATGTTTTTGTTTTCATTTCTTAGTTGTAGGTTAATGCTGTGGTATTTTTTTTCTTTTTTTTTTTTTCTTTTTTATTAATATCTTTTATGGTCTGTGTCATTTCTTAGTTTTTATTTTAATGTTGTGGTATTTTTTTTATTTTTTTTTATTAATATCTTTTATAGTTTTGTTTTCATTTCTTAGTTTTAGTTTAAAGTTGTGGTATTTTTGTTTATTTTATTTTTTTATTTTTTTATTAATATATTTTATAGTTTTGTTTTCATTAATTAGTTTTTAGTTTAATGTTGTGGTATTTTTTTTTCATTTTTTTTTTTTGTCATTTTTTATTAATATCTATTATGGTTTCGTTTTCATTTCTAAGTTGTAGGTTAATGCTGTGGTATTTTTTTTTTTTTTTTATTAATATCTTTTATGGTCTGTTTTCATTTTTTTAGTTTTTAGTTTAATGTTGTAGTATTTTTTTTTTTAATTTTTATTAATATATTTAATGTTTTCGTTTTCATTTTTTAGTTGTAGGTTAATGCTGTGGTATTTTTTTTTTTTTTTTTTTTTTTTTTTATTAATATCTTTTATGGTCTGTTTTCATTTTTTTAGTTTTTAGTTTAATGTTGTAGTAATTTCTTTTTAAAAATTTTAGTAATATATTTAATGTTTTCGTTTTCATTTTTTAGTTGTAGGTTAATGCTGTGGTATTTTTTTTCTTTTTTTTTTTATTTTTTATTAATATCTTTTATGGTCTGTGTCATTTCTTAGTTTTTAGTTTAATGTTGTGGTATTTTGTTTATTTTTTTTTATTTTTTTATTAATATCTTTTATAGTTTCGTTTTCATTTCTTAGTTTTAGGTTTATGCTGTGGTATTTTCTTTTTTTATTTTTAATTTTTTAATTTTTTATTAATATATTTTATGGTCAGTTTTCATTTATTAGTTTTTAGTTTAATGTTGTAGTATTTTTTTTTTTTTAATTTTTATATATATATTTAATGTTTTCGTTTTCATTTCTTAGTTGTAGGTTAATGCTGTGGTATTTTTTTTCTTTTTTTTTTTTCTTTTTTATTAATATCTTTTATGGTCTGTGTCATTTCTTAGTTTTTAGTTTAATGTTGTGGTATTTTTTTTATTTTTTTTTATTAATATCTTTTATAGTTTCATTTTCATTTCTTAGTTTTAGTTTAAAGTTGTGGTATTTTTGTTTATTTTATTTTTTTATTTTTTTATTAATATCTTTCATGGTCTGTTTTCAATTCTTTAGTTTTTAGTTTAATGTTGTGGTATTTTTTTTGTTATTAATATCTTTTATGGTTTCGTTTTCATTTATTAGTTTTTAGTTTAACTTTGTGGTATTTTTTTTTTATTTTTATTTTTTTCATTTTTGATTAATATCTCATGGTTTCGTTTTCATTTCTTAGTTTTTAGTTTAATGTTGTGGTATTTTTTTTTATTAATATCTTTTGTAGTTTCGTTTTCATTTCTTAGTTTTTAGTTTAATTTTGTGGTATTTTTGTTTATTTTATTTTTTTATTTTTTTATTAATATCTTTTATGGTCTGTTTTCATTTCTTAGTTTTTAGTTTAATGTCCATGGCAAACGGCTGGCAACGGGCTGCTCTCCACCACTGGCATGATGCTGAATTGCTCCGCCGCTCAACTGATGGAATTCAACACCACTCCATCGTGCATATCGGTGGTTGAACGGCTTGGACTCCTTCGCCGGCCCCGTTGCATTCACAGAGGTTACCGCAGAAAGTTTGTTTTTACCCGGTCTGATCGGTCTGATCAACACGATCCCTCCGCTCTAAAAATTCAAACCGCCTCGTCCCCCCCAGGACTGGGCTCGGCACCATGGGTGGTCGGGCTTTCTGTTCCGCGGCCCCTCGTCTATGGAGCTCCCTACCTGACCATCTGAGGGCTCCACAAACTATCGACAGCTTTCAAAAGGGACTTGAAACCTTCCTTTTTTTTGCAGAAGCTACGACTTTTAAATGAACCTTGCTGGTTGCTGTTTTTACGCTGTTTTTTTATGATGTTAGCTTTTTATCTGTTTCTTATATTGTTGATTTTCCTGCTTTTACTTTGTAGCACTTTGAGATTTGTTTCAAATGAAAAGTGCGTTACAAATAAAATTTATTATTATTATAAAAATAAATTTATTATAATGTTGTGGTATATATATTTTTTTTTTATTAATATCTTTTATAGTTTCGTTTTCATTTCTTAGTTTTTAGTTTAATGTTTTTTTTTTTTTGTTTTTTTTTTAAATTTTTTATCAATATATTTTATAGTTTTGTTTTAATTAATTAGTTTTTTGTTTAATGTTGTGGTATTTTTTTTTTTATTTTTTTTTTTTTCATTTTACATCAATATTTATTATGGTTTAGTTTTCATTTCTTAGTTTTAGGTTAATGCTGTGGTATTTTCTTTTTTTCTTTTTAATTTTTTAATTTTTTATTAATATCTTTTATGGTCTGTTTCATTTCTTAGTTTTTAGTTTAATGTTGTGGTATTTTGTTTATTTTTTTTATTTTTTTATTAATATCTTTTATAGTTTCGTTTTCATTTCTTAGTTTGTAGTTTAATGTTGTGGTATTTTTTATTTTTTTTATTTTTCAATAATATATTTTATGGTCTGTTTTCATTTCTTAGTTTTTAGTTTGATGTTGTGGTATTTTTGTTTATTTTTTTTATTTTTTATTAATATATTTTATAGTTTCGTTTTCATTTCTTTGTTTTTAGTTTAATTTGGTATTTTTGTTTATTTTTTTTATTTTTTATTAATTTCTTTAAAGTTGTGGTATTTTTTTTTATTTTTATTTTTTTTATTTTTTATTAATATATTTTATGGTTTCGTTTTCTTTAATTAGTTTTTAGTTTAATGTTGTGGTATTTTTTTTTTTCATTTTTTATTAATATCTTTTATATTTACCATACACTCATTGTTCCTGTTTCTATTACATTCTGTAAGTTCAAATGAAGCAAATGGCTTTTCACACATTGCGCTGAGTTGTAGTAATGCCTCTTTCTGTGGAGCAAAGTCGTTGTTCACTGCTCTAGAGAACAAGTCTGATATGACTGAATATTTCTCTGCAAACTGATTCTCAACTGTAAGTTTGTCCTGTTCGGTTGAAAATGGATCAACTCCAAAAGTAGAATTTCTGGTTCATATCCCAGCTGCTGTAAAGGTCTGCTGCCTCAACTGAATTTGCTCTTGTGGGATTTTTTTGGGACCACCACTGCCAGCCAAGTCGTTTGGTATGCCTTTACCTGTAAAATAAAGAACATATTGTTGATCTTGAAACTTGTAACTATATTAATATTCGCTACACTGGTTTATTTCACCTGGTATTCTGTGAGCGTTCCACGACTCCACCACCCTTGTAAGACCAATCTGGCACAACTGGACAGTAAGGTTGGACACACAGTATCTGACAAGGTTGTCGTCCATGTCTAGTTCCTCTTGATCCACCAATTTCAGAAGGGTTGTCTTCAGGGGATAGTTGACACGATTATTGACCTCAGGCCACATTCGTTCAACTATATGATTCTGAAACACAGATTTGTCATCAGTTAATTTATTCTGGTGGTTTAATGAAAAATATATATGTTTGGTCGATTTGGGAGACATGGTCATGCAGAACTGCCACTAAATTTGTAATTTTACCAACTCAGTACTTATTATGCACATGTATTATGCAAATTGACTGCTGAGCTAGTAAATAATAGGGATAATAAAAATGGGCAAACAACTAGTGTGTTGCTTAAGCGATCATACAGACTATCGAACGGTACCCTTGTGGATGTAGTCTGTAAGTAAGTCCTTCTGTCCTAATTATGGCGATAGGATGACAGCAGCTCCAATGTCAAAGAAAATTCCTTGCCATGATCTACTCGCACCTGATCCCACATTCCATTGGAAAGTACTGCGACCTACGATACAAAAAGTTTAATTTGTGCAAAACTTTCAAATGTGACTGCGCCAAATAAGTTGGCTATAATATGGTTCATAACAATGTAGATGTTTAGTTATCATTTAACCTCATTGTGTTATGAATCTGGTGGCTGTCTGTACAATATGTACAATAATTTAAAGACTATGAGATTAATATTAATATTAATATATGTTACTTTTTCATTTGCAGCCTTTCCTTTTTCTCCATTGTCAAAGGCATCATTGTAATTGACAGGTGGGTCAATGAATAGGGAATAATGTCCGCAAATGGCCATATCTAGTCTCATAACACATCAAAATATTTATATAATATTGACATATTGGCCAACAACCACTGTCTTGCAGAAATGACAGATTAATTAATTAATTAATTAATCCCTTTAGGGTCCACAACAATACATGCACCTGAAAACATCTCCATAGATGGCAAAGTTGTTTTTTTATAGGCATTGTAGAATGAGCAACAACCTTTTTGCTGAAGCCTTCAATGCCTAAAACATGGGTGACCCCACTGAACAGCTTTTCATTTTGGTCCATATGAACCTTTTGACCCAGTAGTCCGCTTGATATGGTGTGGGATTGAGATTGCGGGCACCCTAAAAGATAGGAAAATTATATAACACATATACAAAATCCCATTACTCCTACTCTGCAATGGTTGCAAGTTTTGTAAATGTAATTAAATTTATTTGTAAATGTAGTAAAATATATTGTCACTGTCAAATAAATAAGCAAAATAAAAATAAAATAAAACTTAGAGCATTTGGCCTAGGTATATCAAAACTCTTAGTTTTTAATCTTATACAGGCTAAACAAAAAATTCCACAAGTTTGATGATGTAAGGCTGAGAGACAGTAACATACCTGACGTCTTGCTTCAATGGTGAGGCTGATCCAAAGTCCTGAGCACTGATCGAATTCGTGTCTCTGCAGCATGTACTCCTTTCATGGCGAGATACACCTTCATCATCCTTCTTTCGTATGAAGGTCCCGTCTAGAAAATATCAAAGATTACTTCCACATTCCAAAATCATAACAGCTGATATGTTTATCATGAAATTAGCCAACGCACAGTGCTTGCATGTGGCTTTTTATATTATGGGATTTGTCTGTGTTGTAAGGTTAATGTTGACTAATACTAATATTTTTCTTACTATGTATTATTTAAAATCGTGATAAGGGCATAAAAAAATGCCAAACACACACAGGGTAACCACTGGTAGCAGTCCTCCACCTTCAGCTACACAGCACCACCGTCCTCATACAATTTCGTTTCTGTCTTCTAGTGATTTTATTTTTTGGTTTTAGAAATAGACAATATCTTTTATAGTTTCGTTTTCATTTCCTAGTTTTAGTTTAAAGTTGTGGTATTTTTGTTTATTTTATTTTTTTATTTTTTTATTAATATATTTTATAGTTTTGTTTTCATTAATTAGTTTTTAGTTTAATGTTGTGGTATTTTTTTTTCATTTTTTTTTTTTGTCATTTTTGATTAATATCTATTATGGTTTCGTTTTCATTTCTAAGTTGTAGGTTAATGCTGTGGTATTTTCTTTTTTTTTTTTTCTTTTTTATTAATATCTTTTATGGTCTGTTTTCATTTTTTTAGTTTTTAGTTTAATGTTGTAGTAATTTTTTTTTAAATTTTTATTAATATATTTAATGTTTTTGTTTTCATTTCTTAGTTGTAGGTTAATGCTGTGGTATTTTTTTTTTTTTTTTTTTTTTTTTTTTATTAATATCTTTTATGGTCTGTTTTCATTTTTTTAGTTTTTAGTTTAATGTTGTAGTATTTTTTTTTTTTTAATTTTTATTAATATATTTAATGTTTTCGTTTTCATTTCTTAGTTTTTAGTTTAATGTTGTGGTATTTTTTTTTATTTAATTTTTATTAATATCTTTTGTAGTTTCGTTTTCATTTCTTAGTTTTTAGTTTAATGTTGTGGTATATATATATTTTTTTTTATTAATATCTTTTATAGTTTCGTTTTCATTTCTTAGTTTTTAGTTTGATGTTGTGGTATTTTTGTTTATTTTTTTATTTATTATTAATATCTTTTATAGTTTCGTTTTCATTTATTAGTTTTTAGTTTAATGTTGTGGTATTTTTTTTTTTATTTATTTTTTTTTCATTTTTGATCAATATCTATTATGGTTTAGTTTTCATTTCTTAGTTTTAGGTTAATGCTGTGGTATTTTCTTTTTTTTTTTTTAATTTTTTAATTTTTTATTAATATCTTTTATGGTCTGTTTCATTTCTTAGTTTTTAGTTTAATGTTGTGGTATTTTGTTTATTTTTTTTATTTTTTTATTAATATCTTTTATAGTTTCGTTTTCATTTCTTAGTTTGTAGTTTAATGTTGTGGTATTTTTTATTTTTTTTATTTTTCAATAATATATTTTATGGTCTGTTTTCATTTCTTAGTTTTTAGTTTGATGTTGTGGTATTTTTGTTTATTTTTTTTATTTTTTATTAATATCTTTTATGGTTTCGTTTTCATTTCTTAGTTTTTAGTTTAATTTGTGGTATTTTTTTTTTTTTTTTTTATTATTAATATCTTTCATGGTCTGTTTTCATTTCTTAGTTTTTCCACCACTGATGAAACCTCAACGACTCTCACAGGACCCCAAAAGATTCCTTTGTTACAATAATAAGTCTCATATCATGTCCACTAGAGGGCACTTAACCCACATCAACATGAAGACACATGTTGACTCATGAATGATATTAAAAGGAAAACTGTTACTCAAAAACTGGGTCTGGGTATCATCGGATATCCGTAATTCATTTGTAATTCAAAAACGAAAATACAGAAATACTATAGTTTTTTCTTTTTCCTTTTTAAACCAAAAACGAAAAAAAAGCCTTTTACTGTTTTTTGTTTCTGAATCAAAAATCTAAAAACAAATCGAAAACGGTCCGTTTCGAAAAAAAATGTACTGAAAAAAAGTCATTGTCAAAGTCAATGTATACTATGACTTATTTTCATTCAATTTTCGAAATACTATGTTATGACTTTTTTTCATGAAATTTTCGACATACTATACTATGAATTTTTTCAGTAAATCTTTCGACATGCTACACTATGACTTTATCATTAAATATTGCGAAATACAATAAAATACTAAGTCACAGTATAGTAATACTGTGACTTTTTTTCACAAACGTTTTCAATATTCAACAGTATGACTTTTTTCACTAAATTTTTCGACAAACTACTATGACTTTTTTTGAGGCAATTTTTTGACATACAAAAACTGTAACTGGTACACTTTTACTCAACAGTTTGTTAAAGAGAACTTAAAAACCAAAAAAGAACATTGTCAAGTATTACGCTTTATAGGACTTCTTATAAGGGAATTTTTCGACATACTTTACTATTTTTTTTTTTTCAGGACATTTTTCGATATACTATTAATGACTTTTTTCACTTAATGTCTGCAATAGATGTGTTTCTGTGTACGAATTACATTTTTTTCATATTAATGCACTTTTGAGTGATTCTGGAGGAGAAATGCATATCTGAGTGTTTTTTGGAAGAGAACGACAGATAAAGCAAGTTTAGTGATATACACTAGTTTTACATGGAATTGAGCTCAGAATGAAGATTTTATGCCTAGAGGCCAATTCCTCTGTAAAATTTGAGAAACCTATGTTGCTTTTGAATTCATCCTGTTTTGGATGTTTCCGATGCAATAGATATGTTTCTGTAAAGACATTATATCCTTTTCATATTAATCCACTTTTGAGTGTTTCTTGGGGAGAAAGGCGTTTCTGAGTGGTTTTTGGGAGGGTAACAGTTTCAGCTATACTCAGTGATGAACACGAGTTTTACATGTAATTGAGCTCAGAATGAAGATTTGATGCTGTGAGGCCAATTCCTGTGTAAAATTTGACAAAACTATGCTGCCTTTTATATTTCATACTCTTTTGGCTGAAAATAAAATAGATGTATTTCTGTGTAAAAAATGACATCTTTTTCATATTAATCCACTTTGTGATTCTTGGGGAGAAATGCATTTTTGAGTGTCTTTTGGAAGAGAACGACAGATAAAGCAAGTTTAGTGATGAACACTAGAGTTTTACATGGAATTGAGCTCAGAATGAAGAGTTTATGCTAGGAGGCCAATTCCTCTGCAAAATTTGAGAAACTTATGTTGCCTTTTGAATTCATCCTGTTTTGGATGTTTCCGGTGCAATAGATGTGTTTCTGTAAAGACATTATATCCTTTTCATATTAATCCACTTTTGAGTGTTTCTTGGGGAGAAAGGCATTTCTGAGTGGTTTTGGGGAGGGAAACAGTTTCAGCTATGCTCTGTGATGAACACGAGCTTTACATGAAATTGAGCTCAGAATGAAGATTTAATTCTTGGAGGCTAGTTGTTATGTAAAATCTGATAAAACTATGTTCTCATCATATTCATCCTCTTTTTTCAAATGCAAGACGTGATTCTGTTAAGAAATTACATCTTTTTCACATCATCCACTCTGAGTGTTTCTTGGGGAGAAATGCGTTTCTGAGTGGTTTTGGGAGAGTAACAGTTTAAGCTATACTGTGATGAACACGAGTATTAAATTTATTGAGCTCAGAATGAAGATTTGATGCTGTGATGCCAATTCCTGTGTAAAATTTGAGAAAACTATGCTGCCTTGGCTGTTTTTGGCTGTCATACTGTTTTGGCTGAAAATGCAATAGATGTGTTTTTGTGTCCAAAATAACATATTTTTCATATTAATCCACTTCTGAGTGATTCTGGGGGAGAAATGAATTCTGAGTGTTTTTTGGGAGAGAACGAGAGATAAAGCAAGTTTAGTGATGAACAATAGAGCTTTACATGAAATTGAGCTCAGAATGATGATGCTTGGAGCCTAATTATTATGTGAAATTTGAGAAAACAATGTTCCCTTTCTCATTCATCGTGTTTTCGTACAGCAAGGAAATTTTGGTTACTTTCCGTGTTGCCAATCACTGACAGACCCTCAAGACAAAGTATGACTCTGTGGGCCCTGCACAGTTTCCAAGCTTCATCCCCGAAACAATGCCTCAACTCCGCCTACATGCTGCTCAAATGCTCTGCATGTTTGGAAGCACATACAGTACCTGTGTGAGGCGGGTCAGTGTATCTTTTGGTCATTCGATTTTCCTTTCATAAAATAAATATAAATAAAAAATAAATAATTAGTGGTTATTTGATTTCGTTTTAAAATACAAAAAATAAAATTGAAATAAATATTTCTTTCTTTGTAAGGCTCAAAGGGAATGAACTAAAATTTAAAAATGGGTTGATTTTGATTTTCTAAAATCAAAATCAACCCGTTGTCTAAAAACAAAAAATAAAATCACTAGAAGACAGAAACGAAAAAACGCCCGTTTTTTCATATTCTGCGACCGGTAGTTGCCATTTACAAAGTAAGAGCGCGTATGAGGACGGTGATGTGTAGGAGAGAAAAAAAGTACGGTGCTGCTGTGTAACTGAAGGTGAAGGACTGACATGGATCAGTACGTAGTTTTTCGAAACAATACGAGTGTGTCTCAGGGTAGACGACATGACTGCAGAAAATCTAAGCCGCATATTTCAGGTACAAATAAAAATAATACTACAAAGGTTTGAGATTTGAGATTTCTAGCTACTAGCTACATTATATTTTGTGCTCCTAGTTGTTGTCGGGGAGTTCGCCTCCTTGATGAAGTCCGCCTCCCCTTGGATTATACAGTATACAACGTTATAGAAATGTTTGGAAGTAAACACTAGGGGTTATTTTACTTGTGAATTTCTTCAAATCAGCACTTTATTTGCTTATCCTCTGGCCATTACTGCTTCTGTATATACAGCAGCAGTGGCTTTATATTTGGGAGAAAAATGTATTGGGCGTTCCCATATATTAATACTTTGGCAGGCTGCTAGTTCACAAACTTCACCACAAAAGTATGAGAGCCTGTCAATATCGTCATAATCAAGGACAGAAATTGAGTTTGCATCCAACCTCTTGCCGTTTTGTTGTCGTGTTTTGAATTAATTTCATAAAAAGCATTCCTGACTTGGCAAATCTACATTCATAAATAAAAATACTTGCTTTTTTAATTTAGTTGTTTTTTTAATTTAGTTGTTGTTTTTCCCCCCTTTTCTAATCTTTCAAACAAAAGGTTAGACCACAAAACCGCTTTAACAGTACCAGTACCTATCTGTTATGTTTTTTCTGTTTAACAGCCGAAAAGATGAAGATGCTGCAGGCATTGGAGAGGTCACCGAAAAAATCGAAGAGCTGGTCTACTGACCAGCTCTTCGATTTTTTACATTCTACCGGATGTCACTGCAGCGAGCTCATGCAGCAAGCAGAGACTACTGCAGCAAGCAGAGAGCTCACCAATCCGCCTGCCTCTCAGAAGAGTCACCCTGACTCCTTCCCAACTACAGACCATCAAGCAAGGGTTCTGCTGTGTTGTTTGTTTCAGTAAGTATACGATGGATAGTTAAATAATTATCACACAGATGTAATGTAATATGTAATATGGTTTGTGCCAGAATTTGAGATTTACAAATACACATATGTTTTTACATTATCTTAACAAAATCATCTCTGTCTCATCCACTACAATTATTTGCCGGTACTGATGCAGACCTTTGTGTAACAGGCCATTGTATGATATAATAACTAAGACATGTTTAAAAGCATTAAAGTTGAGTAAAAAGAAAACACTGTCACCCAATACATCAAGAACATTTAATGGGGACACACATACAGAGAATGACTAGTTTTTCTCAATTTGTTTTTTAAGTGTTCATCGAGGAGCCAGTCTTCACACAATGTTGCAAAAGCATCATTGGCTTGCAAAAACATGTGTTGAACAGTGGCATGTGACCTCTGAGCACTGTGCAAAATGTAGGGGAACCTCTGGAGATAGCAACATATTTGAGGTTACTGGTCTGTCAGAGGCAATATCTGTTCTGAAATCCCTTTTTGAAGAGGAGTAACACTTTGCACTTTTATACTCACAGACAAGATAGGGTGCATTATTAATATATTTTATAGTTTTGTTTTCATTAATTAGTTTTTAGTTTAATGTTGTGGTATTTTTTTTTCATTTTTTTTTTTTGTCATTTTTGATTAATATCTATTATGGTTTCGTTTTCATTCCTAAGTTGTAGGTTAATGCTGTGGTATTTTCTTTTTTTTTTTTCTTTTTTATTAATATCTTTTATGGTCTGTTTTCATTTTTTTAGTTTTTAGTTTAATGTTGTAGTAATTTTTTTTTTAAATTTTTATTAATATATTTAATGTTTTTGTTTTCATTTCTTAGTTGTAGGTTAATGCTGTGGTATTTTTTTTCTTTTTTTTTTTTTCTTTTTTATTAATATCTTTTATGGTCTGTGTCATTTCTTAGTTTTTAGTTTAATGTTGTGGTATTTTTTTTATTTTTTTTTATTAATATCTTTTATAGTTTCGTTTTCATTTCTTAGTTTTAGTTTAAAGTTGTGGTATTTTTGTTTATTTTATTTTTTTATTTTTTTATTAATATATTTTATAGTTTTGTTTTCATTAATTAGTTTTTAGTTTAATGTTGTGGTATTTTTTTTTCATTTTTTTTTTTTGTCATTTTTGATTAATATCTATTATGGTTTCGTTTTCATTTCTAAGTTGTAGGTTAATGCTGTGGTATTTTTTTTTTTTTTTTTATTTTTTTTTATTAATATCTTTTATGGTCTGTTTTCATTTTTTTAGTTTTTAGTTTAATGTTGTAGTATTTTTTTTTTTTAATTTTTATTAATATATTTAATGTTTTCGTTTTCATTTCTTAGTTGTAGGTTAATGCTGTGGTATTTTCTTTTTTTTTTTTTCTTTTTTATTAATATCTTTTATGGTCTGTTTTCATTTTTTTAGTTTTTAGTTTAATGTTGTAGTATTTTTTTTTTTTAATTTTTATTAATATATTTAATGTTTTCGTTTTCATTTTTTAGTTGTAGGTTAATGCTGTGGTATTTTTTTTTTTTTTTTTTTTTTTTTTTATTAATATCTTTTATGGTCTGTTTTCATTTTTTTAGTTTTTAGTTTAATGTTGTAGTAATTTCTTTTCAAAAATTTTAGTAATATATTTAATGTTTTCGTTTTCATTTTTTAGTTGTAGGTTAATGCTGTGGTATTTTTTTTCTTTTTTTTTTTCTTTTTTATTAATATCTTTTATGGTCTGTGTCATTTCTTAGTTTTTAGTTTAATGTTGTGGTATTTTGTTTATTTTTTTTATTTTTTTATTAATATCTTTTATAGTTTCGTTTTCATTTCTTAGTTTTAGGTTTATGCTGTGGTATTTTCTTTTTTTCTTTTTAATTTTTTAATTTTTTATTAATATATTTTATGGTCTGTTTTCATTTATTAGTTTTTAGTTTAATGTTGTAGTATTTTTTTTTTTTTAATTTTTATATATATATTTAATGTTTTCGTTTTCATTTCTTAGTTGTAGGTTAATGCTGTGGTATTTTTTTTCTTTTTTTTTTTTCTTTTTTATTAATATCTTTTATGGTCTGTGTCATTTCTTAGTTTTTTAGTTTAATGTTGTGGTATTTTTTTTTTATTTTTTTTTATTAATATCTTTTATAGTTTCATTTTCATTTCTTAGTTTTAGTTTAAAGTTGTGGTATTTTTGTTTATTTTATTTTTTTATTTTTTTATTAATATCTTTCATGGTCTGTTTTCAATTCTTTAGTTTTTAGTTTAATGTTGTGGTATTTTTTTTGTTATTAATATCTTTTATGGTTTCGTTTTCATTTATTAGTTTTTAGTTTAACTTTGTGGTATTTTTTTTTTATTTTTATTTTTTTCATTTTTGATTAATATCTCATGGTTTCGTTTTCATTTCTTAGTTTTAGTTTAAAGTTGTGGTATTTTTGTTTATTTTATTTTTTTATTTTTTTATTAATATATTTTATAGTTTTGTTTTCATTAATTAGTTTTTAGTTTAATGTTGTGGTATTTTTTTTTCATTTTTTTTTTTTGTCATTTTTGATTAATATCTATTATGGTTTCGTTTTCATTTCTAAGTTGTAGGTTAATGCTGTGGTATTTTTTTTTTTTTTTTTTTTTTTTTTTATTAATATCTTTTATGGTCTGTTTTCATTTTTTTAGTTTTTAGTTTAATGTTGTAGTATTTTTTTTTTTTAATTTTTATTAATATATTTAATGTTTTCGTTTTCATTTCTTAGTTGTAGGTTAATGCTGTGGTATTTTCTTTTTTTTTTTTTCTTTTTTATTTATATCTTTTATGGTCTGTTTTCATTTTTTTAGTTTTTAGTTTAATGTTGTAGTATTTTTTTTTTTTAATTTTTATTAATATATTTAATGTATTCGTTTTCATTTTTTAGTTGTAGGTTAATGCTGTGGTATTTTTTTTTTTTTTTTATTAATATCTTTTATGGTCTGTTTTCATTTTTTTAGTTTTTAGTTTAATGTTGTAGTAATTTCTTTTTAAAAATTTTAGTAATATATTTAATGTTTTCGTTTTCATTTTTTAGTTGTAGGTTAATGCTGTGGTATTTTTTTTCTTTTTTTTTTTCTTTTTTATTAATATCTTTTATGGTCTGTGTCATTTCTTAGTTTTTAGTTTAATGTTGTGGTATTTTGTTTATTTTTTTTATTTTTTTATTAATATCTTTTATAGTTTCGTTTTCATTTCTTAGTTTTAGGTTTATGCTGTGGTATTTTCTTTTTTTCTTTTTAATTTTTTAATTTTTTATTAATATATTTTATGGTCTGTTTTCATTTATTAGTTTTTAGTTTAATGTTGTAGTATTTTTTTTTTTTTAATTTTTATATATATATTTAATGTTTTCGTTTTCATTTCTTAGTTGTAGGTTAATGCTGTGGTATTTTTTTTCTTTTTTTTTTTTCTTTTTTATTAATATCTTTTATGGTCTGTGTCATTTCTTAGTTTTTTAGTTTAATGTTGTGGTATTTTTTTTTTATTTTTTTTTATTAATATCTTTTATAGTTTCATTTTCATTTCTTAGTTTTAGTTTAAAGTTGTGGTATTTTTGTTTATTTTATTTTTTTATTTTTTTATTAATATCTTTCATGGTCTGTTTTCAATTCTTTAGTTTTTAGTTTAATGTTGTGGTATTTTTTTTGTTATTAATATCTTTTATGGTTTCGTTTTCATTTATTAGTTTTTAGTTTAACTTTGTGGTATTTTTTTTTTATTTTTATTTTTTTCATTTTTGATTAATATCTCATGGTTTCGTTTTCATTTCTTAGTTTTAGTTTAAAGTTGTGGTATTTTTGTTTATTTTATTTTTTTATTTTTTTATTAATATATTTTATAGTTTTGTTTTCATTAATTAGTTTTTAGTTTAATGTTGTGGTATTTTTTTTTCATTTTTTTTTTTTGTCATTTTTGATTAATATCTATTATGGTTTCGTTTTCATTTCTAAGTTGTAGGTTAATGCTGTGGTATTTTTTTTTTTTTTTTTTTTTTTTTTTATTAATATCTTTTATGGTCTGTTTTCATTTTTTTAGTTTTTAGTTTAATGTTGTAGTATTTTTTTTTTTTAATTTTTATTAATATATTTAATGTTTTCGTTTTCATTTCTTAGTTGTAGGTTAATGCTGTGGTATTTTCTTTTTTTTTTTTTCTTTTTTATTTATATCTTTTATGGTCTGTTTTCATTTTTTTAGTTTTTAGTTTAATGTTGTAGTATTTTTTTTTTTTAATTTTTATTAATATATTTAATGTATTCGTTTTCATTTTTTAGTTGTAGGTTAATGCTGTGGTATTTTTTTTTTTTTTTTATTAATATCTTTTATGGTCTGTTTTCATTTTTTTAGTTTTTAGTTTAATGTTGTAGTAATTTCTTTTTAAAAATTTTAGTAATATATTTAATGTTTTCGTTTTCATTTTTTAGTTGTAGGTTAATGCTGTGGTATTTTTTTTCTTTTTTTTTTTCTTTTTTATTAATATCTTTTATGGTCTGTGTCATTTCTTAGTTTTTAGTTTAATGTTGTGGTATTTTGTTTATTTTTTTTATTTTTTTATTAATATCTTTTATAGTTTCGTTTTCATTTCTTAGTTTTAGGTTTATGCTGTGGTATTTTCTTTTTTTCTTTTTAATTTTTTAATTTTTTATTAATATATTTTATGGTCTGTTTTCATTTATTAGTTTTTAGTTTAATGTTGTAGTATTTTTTTTTTTTTAATTTTTATATATATATTTAATGTTTTCGTTTTCATTTCTTAGTTGTAGGTTAATGCTGTGGTATTTTTTTTCTTTTTTTTTTTTCTTTTTTATTAATATCTTTTATGGTCTGTGTCATTTCTTAGTTTTTTAGTTTAATGTTGTGGTATTTTTTTATTTTTTTTTATTAATATCTTTTATAGTTTCATTTTCATTTCTTAGTTTTAGTTTAAAGTTGTGGTATTTTTGTTTTATTTTATTTTTTTATTTTTTTATTAATATCTTTCATGGTCTGTTTTCAATTCTTTAGTTTTTAGTTTAATGTTGTGGTATTTTTTTTGTTATTAATATCTTTTATGGTTTCGTTTTCATTTATTAGTTTTTAGTTTAACTTTGTGGTATTTTTTTTTTATTTTTATTTTTTTCATTTTTGATTAATATCTCATGGTTTCGTTTTCATTTCTTAGTTTTAGTTTAAAGTTGTGGTATTTTTGTTTATTTTATTTTTTTATTTTTTTATTAATATATTTTATAGTTTTGTTTTCATTAATTAGTTTTTAGTTTAATGTTGTGGTATTTTTTTTTCATTTTTTTTTTTTGTCATTTTTGATTAATATCTATTATGGTTTCGCTTTCATTTCTAAGTTGTAGGTTAATGCTGTGGTATTTTTTTTTTTTTTTTTTTTTTTTTTTATTAATATCTTTTATGGTCTGTTTTCATTTTTTTATTTTTTAGTTTAATGTTGTAGTATTTTTTTTTTTTAATTTTTATTAATATATTTAATGTTTTCGTTTTCATTTCTTAGTTGTAGGTTAATGCTGTGGTATTTTCTTTTTTTTTTTTTCTTTTTTATTAATATCTTTTATGGTCTGTTTTCATTTTTTTAGTTTTTAGTTTAATGTTGTAGTATTTTTTTTTTTTAATTTTTATTAATATATTTAATGTTTTCGTTTTCATTTTTTAGTTGTAGGTTAATGCTGTGGTATTTTTTTTTTTTTTTTATTAATATCTTTTATGGTCTGTTTTCATTTTTTTAGTTTTTAGTTTAATGTTGTAGTAATTTCTTTTTAAAAATTTTAGTAATATATTTAATGTTTTCGTTTTCATGTTTTAGTTGTAGGTTAATGCTGTGGTATTTTTTTTCTTTTTTTTTTTCTTTTTTATTAATATCTTTTATGGTCTGTGTCATTTCTTAGTTTTTAGTTTAATGTTGTGGTATTTTGTTTATTTTTTTTATTTTTTTATTAATATCTTTTATAGTTTCGTTTTCATTTCTTAGTTTTAGGTTTATGCTGTGGTATTTTCTTTTTTTCTTTTTAATTTTTTAATTTTTTATTAATATATTTTATGGTCTGTTTTCATTTATTAGTTTTTAGTTTAATGTTGTTGTATTTTTGTTTATTTTATTTTTTTATTTTTTTATTAATATATTTTATAGTTTTGTTTTCATTAATTAGTTTTTAGTTTAATGTTGTGGTATTTTTTTTTCATTTTTTTTTTTTGTCATTTTTGATTAATATCTATTATGGTTTCGTTTTCATTTCTAAGTTGTAGGTTAATGCTGTGGTATTTTCTTTTTTTTTTTTTCTTTTTTATTAATATCTTTTATGGTCTGTTTTCATTTTTTTAGTTTTTAGTTTAATGTTGTAGTAATTTTTTTTTAAATTTTTATTAATATATTTAATGTTTTTGTTTTCATTTCTTAGTTGTAGGTTAATGCTGTGGTATTTTTTTTTTTTTTTTTTTTTTTTTTTATTAATATCTTTTATGGTCTGTTTTCATTTTTTTAGTTTTTAGTTTAATGTTGTAGTATTTTTTTTTTTTTAATTTTTATTAATATATTTAATGTTTTCGTTTTCATTTCTTAGTTTTTAGTTTAATGTTGTGGTATTTTTTTTTATTTAATTTTTATTAATATCTTTTGTAGTTTCGTTTTCATTTCTTAGTTTTTAGTTTAATGTTGTGGTATATATATATATTTTTTTATTAATATCTTTTATAGTTTCGTTTTCATTTCTTAGTTTTTAGTTTGATGTTGTGGTATTTTTGTTTATTTTTTTATTTATTATTAATATCTTTTATAGTTTCGTTTTCATTTATTAGTTTTTAGTTTAATTTGTGGTATTTTTGTTTATTTTTTTTGTTTCTTATTAATATATTTTATAGTTTCGTTTTCATTTATTAGTTTTTAGTTTAATGTTGTGGTATTTTTTTTTTTATTTATTTTTTTTTCATTTTTGATCAATATCTATTATGGTTTAGTTTTCATTTCTTAGTTTTAGGTTAATGCTTTGGTATTTTCTTTTTTTTTTTTTAATTTTTTAATTTTTTATTAATATATTTTATGGTCTGTTTTCATTTATTAGTTTTTAGTTTAATGTTGTGGTATTTTTGTTTATTTTGTTTATTTTTTGTTAATATCTTTTATAGTTTCGTTTTCATTTCTTAGTTTTTAGTTTAATTTTTTGATATTTTTTTTTTTATTTTTCATTAATATCTTTTATATATTCGTTTTCATTTCTTAGTTTTTATTTTAATGGTGTGGTATTTTTTTTTTTCATTTTTTATTAATATCTTTTATCGTTTCGTTTTCATTTCTTAGTTTTTAGTTTTAATGTTGTGGTACATTTTTTTTTATTTTTTATTAATATCTTTTATGGTTTCGTTTTCATTTCTTAGTTTTTAGTTTAATTTTGTGGTATTTTTGTTTATTTTATTTTTTTATTTTTTTATTAATATCTTTCATGGTCTGTTTTCAATTCTTTAGTTTTTAGTTTAATGTTGTGGTATTTTTTTTGTTAATATCTTTTATGGTTTCGTTTTCATTTATTAGTTTTTAGTTTAACTTTGTGGTATTTTTTTTTTTTTCATTTTGATTAATATCTCATGGTTTCGTTTTCATTTCTTAGTTTTTAGTTTAATGTTCTGGTATATTTTTTTTTTTTTTTTATTAATATCTTTTATGGTTTCGTTTTCATTTCTTAGTTTTTAGTTTAATTTGTGGTATTTTTTTTTTATTTTTTTTTATTAATATCTTTCATGGTCTGTTTTCATTTCTTAGTTTTTCCACCACTGATGAAACCTCAACGACTCTCACAGGACCCCAAAAGATTCCTTTGTTACAATAATAAGTCTCATATCATGTCCACTAGAGGGCACTTAACCCACATCAACATGAAGACACATGTTGACTCATGAATGATATTAAAAGGAAAACTGTTACTCAAAAACTGGGTCTGGGTATCATCGGATAATCAGTAATTCATTTGTAATTCAAAAACGAAAATACAGAAATACTATAGTTTTTTCTTTTTCCCTTTTAAACCAAAAACGAAAAAAAAGCCTTTTACTGTTTTTTGTTTCTGAATCAAAAATCTAAAAACAAATCGAAAACGGTCCGTTTCGAAAAAAAATGTACTGAAAAAAAGTCATTGTCAAAGTCAATGTATACTATGACTTATTTTCATTCAATTTTCGAAATACTATGTTATGACTTTTTTTCATGAAATTTTCGACATACTATACTATGAATTTTTTCAGTAAATCTTTCGACATGCTACACTATGACTTTATCATTAAATATTGCGAAATACAATAAAATACTAAGTCACAGTATAGTAATACTGTGACTTTTTTTCACAAACGTTTTCAATATTCAACAGTATGACTTTTTTCACTAAATTTTTCGACAAACTACTATGACTTTTTTTGAGGCAATTTTTTGACATACAAAAACTGTAACTGGTACACTTTTACTCAACAGTTTGTTAAAGAGAACTTAAAAACCAAAAAAGAACATTGTCAAGTATTACGCTTTATAGGACTTCTTATAAGGGAATTTTTCGACATACTTTACTATTTTTTTTTTTTCAGGACATTTTTCGATATACTATCAATGACTTTTTTCACTTAATGTCTGCAATAGATGTGTTTCTGTGTACGAATTACATCTTTTTCATATTAATGCACTTTTGAGTGATTCTGGAGGAGAAATGCATATCTGAGTGTTTTTTGGGAGAGAACGACAGATAAAGCAAGTTTAGTGATGAACACTAGTTTTACATGGAATTGAGCTCAGAATGAAGATTTTATGCCTAGAGGCCAATTCCTCTGTAAAATTTGAGAAACCTATGTTGCTTTTGAATTCATCCTGTTTTGGATGTTTCCGATGCAATAGATATGTTTCTGTAAAGACATTATATCCTTTTCATATTAATCCACTTTTGAGTGTTTCTTGGGGAGAAAGGCGTTTCTGAGTGGTTTTGGGGAGGGAAACAGTTTCAGCTATGCTCTGTGATGAACACGAGCTTTACATGAAATTGAGCTCTGAATGAAGATTTGATGCTTGGAGGCTAGTTCTTATGTAAAATCTGATAAAACTATGTTCTCATCATATTCATCCTCTTTTTCATAGTTCAAATGCAAGACGTGATTCTGTTAAGAAATTACATCTTTTTCACATCATCCACTCTGAGTGTTTCTTGGGGAGAAATGCGTTTCTGAGTGGTTTTTGGGAGAGTAACAGTTTAAGCTATACTGTGATGAACACGAGTATTAAATTTATTGAGCTCAGAATGAAGATTTGATGCTGTGATGCCAATTCCTGTGTAAAATTTGAGAAAACTATGCTGCCTTGGCTGTTTTTGGCTGTCATACTGTTTTGGCTGAAAATGCAATAGATGTGTTTTTGTGTCCAAAATAACATATTTTTCATATTAATCCACTTCTGAGTGATTCTGGGGGAGAAATGAATTCTGAGTGTTTTTTGGGAGAGAACGAGAGATAAAGCAAGTTTAGTGATGAACAATAGAGCTTTACATGAAATTGAGCTCAGAATGATGATGCTTGGAGCCTAATTATTATGTGAAATTTGAGAAAACAATGTTCCCTTTCTCATTCATCGTGTTTTCGTACAGCAAGGAAATTTTGGTTACTTTCCGTGTTGCCAATCACTGACAGACCCTCAAGACAAAGTATGACTCTGTGGGCCCTGCACAGTTTCCAAGCTTCATCCCCGAAACAATGCCTCAACTCCGCCTACATGCTGCTCAAATGCTCTGCATGTTTGGAAGCACATACAGTACCTGTGTGAGGCGGGTCAGTGTATCTTTTGGTCATTCGATTTTCCTTTCATAAAATAAATATAAATAAAAAATAAATAATTAGTGGTTATTTGATTTCGTTTTAAAATACAAAAAATAAAATTGAAATAAATATTTCTTTCTTTATAAGGCTCAAAGGGAAATGAACTAAAATTTAAAAATGGGTTGATTTTGATTTTCTAAAATCAAAATCAACCCGTTGTCTAAAAACAAAAAATAAAATCACTAGAAGACAGAAACGAAAAAACGCCCGTTTTTTCATATTCTGCGACCGGTAGTTGCCATTTACAAAGTAAGAGCGCGTATGAGGACGGTGATGTGTAGGAGAGAAAAAAAGTACGGTGCTGCTGTGTAACTGAAGGTGAAGGACTGACATGGATCAGTACGTAGTTTTTCGAAACAATACGAGTGTGTCTCAGGGTAGACGACATGACTGCAGAAAATCTAAGCCGCATATTTCAGGTAAAAATAAAAATAATACTACAAAGGTTTGAGATTTGAGATTTCTAGCTACTAGCTACATTATATTTTGTGCTCCTAGTTGTTGTCGGGGAGTTCGCCTCCCCTTGGATTATACAGTATACAACGTTATAGAAATGTTTGGAAGTAAACACTAGGGGTTATTTTACTTGTGAATTTCTTCAAATCAGCACTTTATTTGCTTATCCTCTGGCCATTACTGCTTCTGTATATACAGCAGCAGTGGCTTTATATTTGGGAGAAAAATGTATTGGGCGTTCCCATATATTAATACTTTGGCAGGCTGCTAGTTCACAAACTTCACCACAAAAGTATGAGAGCCTGTCAATATCGTCATAATCAAGGACAGAAATTGAGTTTGCATCCAACCTCTTGCCGTTTTGTTGTCGTGTTTTGAATTAATTTCATAAAAAGCATTCCTGACTTGGCAAATCTACATTCATAAATAAAAATACTTGCTTTTTTAATTTAGTTGTTTTTTTAATTTAGTTGTTGTTTTTCCCCCCTTTTCTAATCTTTCAAACAAAAGGTTAGACCACAAAACCGCTTTAACAGTACCAGTACCTATCTGTTATGTTTTTTCTGTTTAACAGCCGAAAAGATGAAGATGCTGCAGGCATTGGAGAGGTCACCGAAAAAATCGAAGAGCTGGTCTACTGACCAGCTCTTCGATTTTTTACATTCTACCGGATGTCACTGCAGCGAGCTCATGCAGCAAGCAGAGACTACTGCAGCAAGCAGAGAGCTCACCAATCCGCCTGCCTCTCAGAAGAGTCACCCTGACTCCTTCCCAACTACAGACCATCAAGCAAGGGTTCTGCTGTGTTGTTTGTTTCAGTAAGTATACGATGGATAGTTAAATAATTATCACACAGATGTAATGTAATATGTAATATGGTTTGTGCCAGAATTTGAGATTTACAAATACACATATGTTTTTACATTATCTTAACAAAATCATCTCTGTCTCATCCACTACAATTATTTGCCGGTACTGATGCAGACCTTTGTGTAACAGGCCATTGTATGATATAATAACTAAGACATGTTTAAAAGCATTAAAGTTGAGTAAAAAGAAAACACTGTCACCCAATACATCAAGAACATTTAATGGGGACACACATACAGAGAATGACTAGTTTTTCTCAATTTGTTTTTTAAGTGTTCATCGAGGAGCCAGTCTTCACACAATGTTGCAAAAGCATCATTGGCTTGCAAAAACATGTGTTGAACAGTGGCATGTGACCTCTGAGCACTGTGCAAAATGTAGGGGAACCTCTGGAGATAGCAACATATTTGAGGTTACTGGTCTGTCAGAGGCAATATCTGTTCTGAAATCCCTTTTTGAAGAGGAGTAACACTTTGCACTTTTATACTCACAGACAAGATAGGGTGCATTATTAATATATTTTATAGTTTTGTTTTCATTAATTAGTTTTTAGTTTAATGTTGTGGTATTTTTTTTTCATTTTTTTTTTTTGTCATTTTTGATTAATATCTATTATGGTTTCGTTTTCATTCCTAAGTTGTAGGTTAATGCTGTGGTATTTTCTTTTTTTTTTTTTCTTTTTTATTAATATCTTTTATGGTCTGTTTTCATTTTTTTAGTTTTTAGTTTAATGTTGTAGTAATTTTTTTTTAAAATTTTTATTAATATATTTAATGTTTTTGTTTTCATTTCTTAGTTGTAGGTTAATGCTGTGGTATTTTTTTTCTTTTTTTTTTTTTCTTTTTTATTAATATCTTTTATGGTCTGTGTCATTTATTAATTTTTAGTTTAATGTTGTGGTATTTTTTTTATTTTTTTTTATTAATATCTTTTATAGTTTCGTTTTCATTTCTTAGTTTTAGTTTAAAGTTGTGGTATTTTTGTTTATTTTATCTTTTTATTTTTTTATTAATATATTTTATAGTTTTGTTTTCATTAATTAGTTTTTAGTTTAATGTTGTGGTATTTTTTTTTCATTTTTTTTTTTTGTCATTTTTGATTAATATCTATTATGGTTTCGTTTTCATTTCTAAGTTGTAGGTTAATGCTGTGGTATTTTTTTTTTTTTTTTTTTTTTTTTTTATTAATATCTTTTATGGTCTGTTTTCATTTTTTTAGTTTTTAGTTTAATGTTGTAGTATTTTTTTTTTTTAATTTTTATTAATATATTTAATGTTTTCGTTTTCATTTCTTAGTTGTAGGTTAATGCTGTGGTATTTTCTTTTTTTTTTTTTTCTTTTTTATTAATATCTTTTATGGTCTGTTTTCATTTTTTTAGTTTTTAGTTTAATGTTGTAGTATTTTTTTTTTTTAATTTTTATTAATATATTTAATGTTTTCGTTTTCATTTCTTAGTTGTAGGTTAATGCTGTGGTATTTTTTTTTTTTTTTTTTTTTTTTTTATTAATATATTTTATGTTCTGTTTTCATTTTTTTAGTTTTTAGTTTAATGTTGTAGTAATTTCTTTTCAAAAATTTTAGTAATTATTTAATGTTTTCGTTTTCATTTTTTAGTTGTAGGTTAATGCTGTGGTATTTTTTTTCTTTTTTTTTTTCTTTTTTATTAATATCTTTTATGGTCTGTGTCATTTCTTAGTTTTTAGTTTAATGTTGTGGTATTTTGTTTATTTTTTTTATTTTTTTATTAATATCTTTTATAGTTTCGTTTTCATTTCTTAGTTTTAGGTTTATGCTGTGGTATTTTCTTTTTTTCTTTTTAATTTTTTAATTTTTTATTAATATATTTTATGGTCTGTTTTCATTTATTAGTTTTTAGTTTAATGTTGTAGTATTTTTTTTTTTTTAATTTTTATATATATATTTAATGTTTTCGTTTTCATTTCTTAGTTGTAGGTTAATGCTGTGGTATTTTTTTTCTTTTTTTTTTTTCTTTTTTATTAATATCTTTTATGGTCTGTGTCATTTCTTAGTTTTTTAGTTTAATGTTGTGGTATTTTTTTTTATTTTTTTTTATTAATATCTTTTATAGTTTCATTTTCATTTCTTAGTTTTAGTTTAAAGTTGTGGTATTTTTGTTTATTTTATTTTTTTATTTTTTTATTAATATCTTTCATGGTCTGTTTTCAATTCTTTAGTTTTTAGTTTAATGTTGTGGTATTTTTTTTGTTATTAATATCTTTTATGGTTTCGTTTTCATTTATTAGTTTTTAGTTTAACTTTGTGGTATTTTTTTTTTATTTTTATTTTTTTCATTTTTGATTAATATCTCATGGTTTCGTTTTCATTTCTTAGTTTTAGTTTAAAGTTGTGGTATTTTTGTTTATTTTATTTTTTTATTTTTTTATTAATATATTTTATAGTTTTGTTTTCATTAATTAGTTTTTAGTTTAATGTTGTGGTATTTTTTTTTCATTTTTTTTTTTGTCATTTTTGATTAATATCTATTATGGTTTCGTTTTCATTTCTAAGTTGTAGGTTAATGCTGTGGTATTTTTTTTTTTTTTTTTTTTTTTTTTTATTAATATCTTTTATGGTCTGTTTTCATTTTTTTAGTTTTTAGTTTAATGTTGTAGTATTTTTTTTTTTTAATTTTTATTAATATATTTAATGTTTTCGTTTTCATTTCTTAGTTGTAGGTTAATGCTGTGGTATTTTCTTTTTTTTTTTTTCTTTTTTATTTATATCTTTTATGGTCTGTTTTCATTTTTTTAGTTTTTAGTTTAATGTTGTAGTATTTTTTTTTTTTAATTTTTATTAATATATTTAATGTATTCGTTTTCATTTTTTAGTTGTAGGTTAATGCTGTGGTATTTTTTTTTTTTTTTTATTAATATCTTTTATGGTCTGTTTTCATTTTTTTAGTTTTTAGTTTAATGTTGTAGTAATTTCTTTTTAAAAATTTTAGTAATATATTTAATGTTTTCGTTTTCATTTTTTAGTTGTAGGTTAATGCTGTGGTATTTTTTTTCTTTTTTTTTTTCTTTTTTATTAATATCTTTTATGGTCTGTGTCATTTCTTAGTTTTTAGTTTAATGTTGTGGTATTTTGTTTATTTTTTTTATTTTTTTATTAATATCTTTTATAGTTTCGTTTTCATTTCTTAGTTTTAGGTTTATGCTGTGGTATTTTCTTTTTTTCTTTTTAATTTTTTAATTTTTTATTAATATATTTTATGGTCTGTTTTCATTTATTAGTTTTTAGTTTAATGTTGTAGTATTTTTTTTTTTTTAATTTTTATATATATATTTAATGTTTTCGTTTTCATTTCTTAGTTGTAGGTTAATGCTGTGGTATTTTTTTTCTTTTTTTTTTTTCTTTTTTATTAATATCTTTTATGGTCTGTGTCATTTCTTAGTTTTTTAGTTTAATGTTGTGGTATTTTTTTTTATTTTTTTTTATTAATATCTTTTATAGTTTCATTTTCATTTCTTAGTTTTAGTTTAAAGTTGTGGTATTTTTGTTTATTTTATTTTTTTATTTTTTTATTAATATCTTTCATGGTCTGTTTTCAATTCTTTAGTTTTTAGTTTAATGTTGTGGTATTTTTTTTGTTATTAATATCTTTTATGGTTTCGTTTTCATTTATTAGTTTTTAGTTTAACTTTGTGGTATTTTTTTTTTATTTTTATTTTTTTCATTTTTGATTAATATCTCATGGTTTCGTTTTCATTTCTTAGTTTTAGTTTAAAGTTGTGGTATTTTTGTTTATTTTATTTTTTTATTTTTTTATTAATATATTTTATAGTTTTGTTTTCATTAATTAGTTTTTAGTTTAATGTTGTGGTATTTTTTTTTCATTTTTTTTTTTTGTCATTTTTGATTAATATCTATTATGGTTTCGTTTTCATTTCTAAGTTGTAGGTTAATGCTGTGGTATTTTTTTTTTTTTTTTTTTTTTTTTTTTATTAATATCTTTTATGGTCTGTTTTCATTTTTTTAGTTTTTAGTTTAATGTTGTAGTATTTTTTTTTTTTAATTTTTATTAATATATTTAATGTTTTCGTTTTCATTTCTTAGTTGTAGGTTAATGCTGTGGTATTTTCTTTTTTTTTTTTTCTTTTTTATTTATATCTTTTATGGTCTGTTTTCATTTTTTTAGTTTTTAGTTTAATGTTGTAGTATTTTTTTTTTTTAATTTTTATTAATATATTTAATGTATTCGTTTTCATTTTTTAGTTGTAGGTTAATGCTGTGGTATTTTTTTTTTTTTTTTATTAATATCTTTTATGGTCTGTTTTCATTTTTTTAGTTTTTAGTTTAATGTTGTAGTAATTTCTTTTTAAAAATTTTAGTAATATATTTAATGTTTTCGTTTTCATTTTTTAGTTGTAGGTTAATGCTGTGGTATTTTTTTTCTTTTTTTTTTTCTTTTTTATTAATATCTTTTATGGTCTGTGTCATTTCTTAGTTTTTAGTTTAATGTTGTGGTATTTTGTTTATTTTTTTTATTTTTTTATTAATATCTTTTATAGTTTCGTTTTCATTTCTTAGTTTTAGGTTTATGCTGTGGTATTTTCTTTTTTTCTTTTTAATTTTTTAATTTTTTATTAATATATTTTATGGTCTGTTTTCATTTATTAGTTTTTAGTTTAATGTTGTAGTATTTTTTTTTTTTTAATTTTTATATATATATTTAATGTTTTCGTTTTCATTTCTTAGTTGTAGGTTAATGCTGTGGTATTTTTTTTCTTTTTTTTTTTTCTTTTTTATTAATATCTTTTATGGTCTGTGTCATTTCTTAGTTTTTTAGTTTAATGTTGTGGTATTTTTTTATTTTTTTTTATTAATATCTTTTATAGTTTCATTTTCATTTCTTAGTTTTAGTTTAAAGTTGTGGTATTTTTGTTTTATTTTATTTTTTTATTTTTTTATTAATATCTTTCATGGTCTGTTTTCAATTCTTTAGTTTTTAGTTTAATGTTGTGGTATTTTTTTTGTTATTAATATCTTTTATGGTTTCGTTTTCATTTATTAGTTTTTAGTTTAACTTTGTGGTATTTTTTTTTTATTTTTATTTTTTTCATTTTTGATTAATATCTCATGGTTTCGTTTTCATTTCTTAGTTTTAGTTTAAAGTTGTGGTATTTTTGTTTATTTTATTTTTTTATTTTTTTATTAATATATTTTATAGTTTTGTTTTCATTAATTAGTTTTTAGTTTAATGTTGTGGTATTTTTTTTTCATTTTTTTTTTTTGTCATTTTTGATTAATATCTATTATGGTTTCGTTTTCATTTTTTAGTTGTAGGTTAATGCTGTGGTATTTTTTTTTTTTTTTTTTTTTTTTTTATTAATATATTTTATGTTCTTTTTTAATTTTTTTATTTTTTTTTTTAATTTTTTTTTATTTTTTTTTTTTAATTTTTATTAATATATTTAATGTTTTCGTTTTCATTTCTTAGTTGTAGGTTAATGCTGTGGTATTTTCTTTCTTTTTTTTTCTTTTTTATTAATATCTTTTATGGTCTGTTTTCATTTTTTTAGTTTTTAGTTTAATGTTGTAGTATTTTTTTTTTTTAATTTTTATTAATATATTTAATGTTTTCGTTTTCATTTTTTAGTTGTAGGTTAATGCTGTGGTATTTTTTTTTTTTTTTTATTAATATCTTTTATGGTCTGTTTTCATTTTTTTAGTTTTTAGTTTAATGTTGTAGTAATTTCTTTTTAAAAATTTTAGTAATATATTTAATGTTTTCGTTTTCATGTTTTAGTTGTAGGTTAATGCTGTGGTATTTTTTTTCTTTTTTTTTTTCTTTTTTATTAATATCTTTTATGGTCTGTGTCATTTCTTAGTTTTTAGTTTAATGTTGTGGTATTTTGTTTATTTTTTTTATTTTTTTATTAATATCTTTTATAGTTTCGTTTTCATTTCTTAGTTTTAGGTTTATGCTGTGGTATTTTCTTTTTTTCTTTTTAATTTTTTAATTTTTTATTAATATATTTTATGGTCTGTTTTCATTTATTAGTTTTTAGTTTAATGTTGTGGTATTTTTGTTTATTTTATTTTTTTATTTTTTTATTAATATATTTTATAGTTTTGTTTTCATTAATTAGTTTTTAGTTTAATGTTGTGGTATTTTTTTTTCATTTTTTTTTTTTGTCATTTTTGATTAATATCTATTATGGTTTCGTTTTCATTTCTAAGTTGTAGGTTAATGCTGTGGTATTTTCTTTTTTTTTTTTTCTTTTTTATTAATATCTTTTATGGTCTGTTTTCATTTTTTTAGTTTTTAGTTTAATGTTGTAGTAATTTTTTTTTAAATTTTTATTAATATATTTAATGTTTTTGTTTTCATTTCTTAGTTGTAGGTTAATGCTGTGGTATTTTTTTTTTTTTTTTTTTTTTTTTTTATTAATATCTTTTATGGTCTGTTTTCATTTTTTTAGTTTTTAGTTTAATGTTGTAGTATTTTTTTTTTTTTAATTTTTATTAATATATTTAATGTTTTCGTTTTCATTTCTTAGTTTTTAGTTTAATGTTGTGGTATTTTTTTTTATTTAATTTTTATTAATATCTTTTGTAGTTTCGTTTTCATTTCTTAGTTTTTAGTTTAATGTTGTGGTATATATATATATTTTTTTATTAATATCTTTTATAGTTTCGTTTTCATTTCTTAGTTTTTAGTTTTATGTTGTGGTATTTTTGTTTATTTTTTTATTTATTATTAATATCTTTTATAGTTTCGTTTTAATTTATTAGTTTTTAGTTTAATTTGTGGTATTTTTGTTTATTTTTTTTGTTTCTTATTAATATATTTTATAGTTTCGTTTTCATTTATTAGTTTTTATTTTAATGTTGTGGTATTTTTTTTTTTATTTTTTTTTTTTTCATTTTTGATCAATATCTATTATGGTTTAGTTTTCATTTCTTAGTTTTAGGTTAATGCTTTGGTATTTTCTTTTTTTTTTTTTAATTTTTTAATTTTTTATTAATATATTTTATGGTCTGTTTTCATTTATTAGTTTTTAGTTTAATGTTGTGGTATTTTTGTTTATTTTGTTTATTTTTTGTTAATATCTTTTATAGTTTCGTTTTCATTTCTTAGTTTTTAGTTTAATTTTTTGATATTTTTTTTTTTATTTTTCATTAATATCTTTTATATATTCGTTTTCATTTCTTAGTTTTTATTTTAATGGTGTGGTATTTTTTTTTTTCATTTTTTATTAATATCTTTTATCGTTTCGTTTTCATTTCTTAGTTTTTAGTTTTAATGTTGTGGTACATTTTTTTTTATTTTTTATTAATATCTTTTATGGTTTCGTTTTCATTTCTTAGTTTTTAGTTTAATTTTGTGGTATTTTTGTTTATTTTATTTTTTTATTTTTTTATTAATATCTTTCATGGTCTGTTTTCAATTCTTTAGTTTTTAGTTTAATGTTGTGGTATTTTTTTTGTTAATATCTTTTATGGTTTCGTTTTCATTTATTAGTTTTTAGTTTAACTTTGTGGTATTTTTTTTTTTTTCATTTTGATTAATATCTCATGGTTTCGTTTTCATTTCTTAGTTTTTAGTTTAATGTTCTGGTATATTTTTTTTTTTTTTTTATTAATATCTTTTATGGTTTCGTTTTCATTTCTTAGTTTTTAGTTTAATTTGTGGTATTTTTTTTTTATTTTTTTTTATTAATATCTTTCATGGTCTGTTTTCATTTCTTAGTTTTTCCACCACTGATGAAACCTCAACGACTCTCACAGGACCCCAAAAGATTCCTTTGTTACAATAATAAGTCTCATATCATGTCCACTAGAGGGCACTTAACCCACATCAACATGAAGACACATGTTGACTCATGAATGATATTAAAAGGAAAACTGTTACTCAAAAACTGGGTCTGGGTATCATCGGATAATCAGTAATTCATTTGTAATTCAAAAACGAAAATACAGAAATACTATAGTTTTTTCTTTTTCCCTTTTAAACCAAAAACGAAAAAAAAGCCTTTTACTGTTTTTTGTTTCTGAATCAAAAATCTAAAAACAAATCGAAAACGGTCCGTTTCGAAAAAAAATGTACTGAAAAAAAGTCATTGTCAAAGTCAATGTATACTATGACTTATTTTCATTCAATTTTCGAAATACTATGTTATGACTTTTTTTCATGAAATTTTCGACATACTATACTATGAATTTTTTCAGTAAATCTTTCGACATGCTACACTATGACTTTATCATTAAATATTGCGAAATACAATAAAATACTAAGTCACAGTATAGTAATACTGTGACTTTTTTTCACAAACGTTTTCAATATTCAACAGTATGACTTTTTTCACTAAATTTTTCGACAAACTACTATGACTTTTTTTGAGGCAATTTTTTGACATACAAAAACTGTAACTGGTACACTTTTACTCAACAGTTTGTTAAAGAGAACTTAAAAACCAAAAAAGAACATTGTCAAGTATTACGCTTTATAGGACTTCTTATAAGGGAATTTTTCGACATACTTTACTATTTTTTTTTTTTCAGGACATTTTTCGATATACTATCAATGACTTTTTTCACTTAATGTCTGCAATAGATGTGTTTCTGTGTACGAATTACATCTTTTTCATATTAATGCACTTTTGAGTGATTCTGGAGGAGAAATGCATATCTGAGTGTTTTTTGGGAGAGAACGACAGATAAAGCAAGTTTAGTGATGAACACTAGTTTTACATGGAATTGAGCTCAGAATGAAGATTTTATGCCTAGAGGCCAATTCCTCTGTAAAATTTGAGAAACCTATGTTGCTTTTGAATTCATCCTGTTTTGGATGTTTCCGATGCAATAGATATGTTTCTGTAAAGACATTATATCCTTTTCATATTAATCCACTTTTGAGTGTTTCTTGGGGAGAAAGGCGTTTCTGAGTGGTTTTGGGGAGGGAAACAGTTTCAGCTATGCTCTGTGATGAACACGAGCTTTACATGAAATTGAGCTCTGAATGAAGATTTGATGCTTGGAGGCTAGTTCTTATGTAAAATCTGATAAAACTATGTTCTCATCATATTCATCCTCTTTTTCATAGTTCAAATGCAAGACGTGATTCTGTTAAGAAATTACATCTTTTTCACATCATCCACTCTGAGTGTTTCTTGGGGAGAAATGCGTTTCTGAGTGGTTTTTGGGAGAGTAACAGTTTAAGCTATACTGTGATGAACACGAGTATTAAATTTATTGAGCTCAGAATGAAGATTTGATGCTGTGATGCCAATTCCTGTGTAAAATTTGAGAAAACTATGCTGCCTTGGCTGTTTTTGGCTGTCATACTGTTTTGGCTGAAAATGCAATAGATGTGTTTTTGTGTCCAAAATAACATATTTTTCATATTAATCCACTTCTGAGTGATTCTGGGGGAGAAATGAATTCTGAGTGTTTTTTGGGAGAGAACGAGAGATAAAGCAAGTTTAGTGATGAACAATAGAGCTTTACATGAAATTGAGCTCAGAATGATGATGCTTGGAGCCTAATTATTATGTGAAATTTGAGAAAACAATGTTCCCTTTCTCATTCATCGTGTTTTCGTACAGCAAGGAAATTTTGGTTACTTTCCGTGTTGCCAATCACTGACAGACCCTCAAGACAAAGTATGACTCTGTGGGCCCTGCACAGTTTCCAAGCTTCATCCCCGAAACAATGCCTCAACTCCGCCTACATGCTGCTCAAATGCTCTGCATGTTTGGAAGCACATACAGTACCTGTGTGAGGCGGGTCAGTGTATCTTTTGGTCATTCGATTTTCCTTTCATAAAATAAATATAAATAAAAAATAAATAATTAGTGGTTATTTGATTTCGTTTTAAAATACAAAAAATAAAATTGAAATAAATATAGAGCGCGTATGAGGACGGTGATGTGTAGGAGAGAAAAAAAGTACGGTGCTGCTGTGTAACTGAAGGTGAAGGACTGACATGGATCAGTACGTAGTTTTTCGAAACAATACGAGTGTGTCTCAGGGTAGACGACATGACTGCAGAAAATCTAAGCCGCATATTTCAGGTAAAAATAAAAATAATACTACAAAGGTTTGAGATTTGAGATTTCTAGCTACTAGCTACATTATATTTTGTGCTCCTAGTTGTTGTCGGGGAGTTCGCCTCCCCTTGGATTATACAGTATACAACGTTATAGAAATGTTTGGAAGTAAACACTAGGGGTTATTTTACTTGTGAATTTCTTCAAATCAGCACTTTATTTGCTTATCCTCTGGCCATTACTGCTTCTGTATATACAGCAGCAGTGGCTTTATATTTGGGAGAAAAATGTATTGGGCGTTCCCATATATTAATACTTTGGCAGGCTGCTAGTTCACAAACTTCACCACAAAAGTATGAGAGCCTGTCAATATCGTCATAATCAAGGACAGAAATTGAGTTTGCATCCAACCTCTTGCCGTTTTGTTGTCGTGTTTTGAATTAATTTCATAAAAAGCATTCCTGACTTGGCAAATCTACATTCATAAATAAAAATACTTGCTTTTTTAATTTAGTTGTTTTTTTAATTTAGTTGTTGTTTTTCCCCCCTTTTCTAATCTTTCAAACAAAAGGTTAGACCACAAAACCGCTTTAACAGTACCAGTACCTATCTGTTATGTTTTTTCTGTTTAACAGCCGAAAAGATGAAGATGCTGCAGGCATTGGAGAGGTCACCGAAAAAATCGAAGAGCTGGTCTACTGACCAGCTCTTCGATTTTTACATTCTATTAAACCCCAAAAACTCCAATAAACCGGGATGTTTCCCCCTGCATCAGCGGTTGCTCAGTAGCAAAACCCAAAAAAAGGGGAGAGACTACTTGCAGCAT
>CAKAOJ020001726.1:0-30341 GCA_916701645.2 Sebastolobus alascanus | reverse complement strand
TTTTTTGGTATCCTGATATCTAAGGTTGTAAGGATTAATAGTAAAAGTGTTTACTCTTTAAGATGAACTTGGATCCTACATGAGTGATTTAGAAAACTGAAGGATTTGGGGAGGGGGTGTCCGAGCTGCATTGATGGTGTCCGAAAGGAGGGTGAAATTGCATCCTGCTTCCGGGTACCTCTGTGGGTAAGGATATCCCCATCTCAAAGAAAAAATGAAATGATTTATGATTTATGATTTATGATTTACTTCTTTACTTAAATTTTGTTCCATTTATTTCTTGTTCTATTATCTATCTTGTTTAAGAATGAAGATTGACTTTATATTAAGTTTAAAATTTAGTGTGTGATGTCATTTAATCAAGTGTGTTGGATTATATTTGAAACTTAATCAGGTAAATCACCCTACATCACCCTGAAGATAATCGGGTTGACGGATCGGACAATGTGGGTTTTCCCTCTTTTGTCATCTGAGGTTTTACCTTTGTCCTGTCCAGATAGAGCAGTTAGCGCATCTGGTCTTTTTGCTCTATCTCCTGTAAAACGGAGGCAGAGTTTTTGGCCTTTTGTCAGTAGAGGCATGTGACCTGCGACCTCTGTCAAAGCTCTATAAACCTTTACAGGGTTTTGGAGGTCTACAGGTAATTTTCCTGGGTAGGCCTTAATGGGCTTGAGGATGGAACTCATAGGTCATTGCTAGAGGTTAAGGGTGAACCTTTTGATAATTATGTATGATTCATGTTTTGTTATCATCATTATATGCAACTAAAATAATACTTAACAAATGCCTAAAGGGAAGGGTTTTCGATTTGAATTAAATTCATCATATGTTTGTATGTTATTCCACGTGTTCCATCTAACATTTAGCATAAATATCATGTTATGTTACTGTTTTAGATTTTGACTGTAAAATTAGGCATTACTGCGTGAAGTGGATCAACCGTGACAATGCTCTGGTGCTCAATTGTCAAATTAATAGGACACACTGGGGGGTAATTAGTGTTGATCTGTCGATCAAAAAGGAGGGGTTGTGATGGAATTTTCTACTATTCCTCTTTCTCCTTGGTCGAGAGGTCAGGGTGTCCCTCTGTTGACGTTATTGGAGTGGAGTCCTATCTGGGAGCTCCACCATTATCTTTACAGCTGTGTCTGTAGTAGGGACCATGGAGCCAGTCTTTGTGGCATCCAGGGTCAGAGATGCCAGAGGAACCGAGTAAGTCAAAACATGATAAGGGGGTAAAACACTGAGCACCAGGGGGGAAAGGGGAGAGTTGTGAGGGCTTCACGCAGAGAGCACATCTATGGTGGAGACCTGACAATTGCTCCTTGATCAAGCTTCAATAAACCTTCTTTGTAAGACATCAGCAGCTTCGGGGGCTCTTCCTTCCTATTGACTGAGTTAACCTGAGTATTCAGAAATTCCACAACAATGAGGTTATCACCTCATGTGGTATGAGGTGATAACCCCATCACCTCATAAAAATGTAAAAAAAAATAAAAATAAAAAAAAGATTTAAAAAAAAGTCAAAAATGTCCTAAAAATGTAAAAGAAAAAAGTGGTTTCTGGTGTAGCACCGTCACCTCATGTGATATGAGGTGATAACCCCGTCACCTCATGTGATATGAGGTGATAACCCCGTCACCTCATGTGATATGAGGTGATAACCCCATCGCTCATATTGAGTGAGAGGTATTCAGAAAACACATTCTGAAAAATAAAAAACAATTAATAAAATTAAATTGAAAAAATAATAATAATTTGGAAGGGGAATTGAATCTGCAAAATGAAATAAGAATTAAATAAGGGAAACTGAGTATCATCATAATGAGAAAAATAAAAAATTAAATACAAAATGAACACTTTACTTCGTTTCACTTTATTTCTATTATTTTTTCTGTTCTTTTGTGGGTTTTGTGTCATTTTTCAGAAAGTCTTTGTTCCAGTGTCCCTGCCACCATATCTGAATGTTTCTCATTAATCAACAGCTCCCTCTAGTGGCGACAGGTGTGAACGAGACTCAACTGAACACCTGTTGAACCTCCACTGATCTGAGGGAAGAGCAGGTGGAAGGGAGGCTCGTGTTTCTCAGCTTTGTGCGCTGAGGAAGACGTTCTATGGCGCATGCGCACAGAATGTCCTGTGACGTCACATTCGAGGCTTGATTGAAAGGCTGCCTTTTATCGTGACGTCACATGACGTCACATCACAGCCATCAGTTCGTCACAGATCTCACAGATGAGATCAGAAGATATTTCTTTATCAGTTCCACAGGTTGGAGATCTGCAGTGGAGAGTAGAAGAAGAAACTCACCATACAACACGGTGCAAAAAGCAAATTATAGGCCGGCTGCTTTCCAAAACAATTCATTTACAATGAATTCTGAGGAGCAGATGAAGTCAGATACGGAGCCTTCGGCGATTCTATTCAAACTAAATTACATTTGTGACAATATGCAGACACAGATGGAACACCTGACAGCTAACCGGAGGGCATCTCAGCCCAGGACAGACTACCTGGAGATCGAACACCTGCGAAACATTTACAACAAATCGCTGATAGTGATCGAAAACCTTAAAGGTCAGCTGAGGAGAGCTCAACAGAGGACGGACAAACTACAGACAGAGATCGGACTCCTGAAAGTTTGGCTGAGGATCTCTCTGCCACCAGCTGACCTTGAATCAGTAAACAGGCCTCAGTTGAAGGATGCATCCTCTATGACGCTCTGTGACGCTCGATCTGGGTATGAGAGATCCGCGACGACTACACCTGAGGATCAGAACCTCCCGAAGGCTCTATCTGCTGACGGTCCGACCAACAGTTGGTGGTCCGGCACTTCTTTTCTACGGAAAGTAGCTGTGTGTGCTGGCATCGCCACTGTGGGTATAGTGGTCTATCGTATGTTTCAGTCTGGGACGTGATGAGTGTGATGGAATTTTCTACTATTCCTCTCTCTCCTTGGTCGAGAGGTCAGAGTGTCCTTCTGTTGACGTTATTGGGTTGGAGTCCTATCTAGGAGCTCCACCATTATCTGTACAGCTGTGTCTGTAGTAGGGACCATGGAGCCAGTCTTTGTGGCATCCAGGGTCAGAGATGCCAGAGGAGCCAAGTAAGTCAAAACATGATAAGGGGGTAAAACACTGAGCACCAGGGGGAAAGGGCAGAGTTGTGAGGGCTTCACGCAGAGAGCACATCTATGGTGGAGACCTGACAATTGCTCCTTGATCAAGCTTCAATAAACCTTCTTTGTAAGACATCAGCAGCTTCGGGGCCTCTTCCTTCCTATTGACTGAGTTAACCTGAGTATTCAGAAATTCCACAACAAAGTGGCGTCACGAACAGGATCTCAAAACAACAACAGAAATGGTAAGTGCAAATTATCAGTTTTGCCTTACCATGTCTGTGTTTGACGAGATCAAAAAGAATCTGCAAATTTGAAAATTTAGCTTCAAAATAACGCTCCATTCTTAAGGGAGTAAAATAATAACAAGGTTGAGTAATTTCTGAAATTTGGAACATTTTGGAACAAACAGGAAAATTGTTAATGAATAACCGGGGAATGAAAATAAGGTTTACCACTGTGTTTATGGTAAAATGGTAATATTAAGAAGGTAATATTACACTTCCAGCAGGGTGGGTGGGTTCGAAGATAAAAATCTGTGCGTTTCGGTCAATTGGGACTACCACAGTACCACCACAGGGGTGGTTGAGTTTCCGGGTCAAGCTTCGGGCAAGACTCAACCAGGGGTGAGACTCCCATGAGGTCTGGTTCAGGGGGAAAGACGTTTCCGGGGTAGTATTACTAGAACTACCTCGGCCAGACCAAGATTGGCGACTATCTCCTTCTGTGTCCTGGGGGAAACAGTGAAGCTCCGGGGGAGACCCCGGGAGCCTAGGTGCCGTTTATTGTTTGTGTACACGAGGCGTAGGGCTTGCGGAGCCCCGTCTTAAAAGAGTTCCGAACCAACACCGCTGCTGGAAGGGAAGGGAAGGGATGAAAGGAGGAGAAGCTGTTGATGCTGATAAGTGTTATTGATGTGCATGCGCCCTTTTTGTATGTCAATGCTGTTGAATATTTGCTGCTACTTGTTTACTGAGGTGCAACTGCTTTGCTGGCTTATGCTGCTGAATTTTGCTGAATAACTGTATTAGAATAAGTGCTGAATAAAATGGGTGCCCAAAAGTCCAAAGCAGCAAAGGAACCAGAAAAATTTAAACATAAGACCGACTTTAAAACAGCAAAGGGTTGAGAGGTCAAATCAGTCAAATGACCGGGAGAGTAAAAAAGCAGTAGAAAGAAGACAACATGTCTTTGATAAACACCATACTAACACCAAATCTCACATAACGCCAGAAAATTCAACCACACATTTTGAAACGATGTATATGCCCTCTGGACCCGCTGGGATAGTGGGCAGACAGGCCGGATGGAGGTATGTAGCTCCGTTCACGGCATTGATGTGTGATTGGACGGATGGTGCATGGCCGCATGGAGGCTCACTTGAGGCAGAGAAACTGCAGCTGGCTGAGATAAATGGCCATGGCGACATTGGAAATCCAGAATGGGATTTTTCATACATGAGAAAGTGTGTGATGGTGTGGAAGAAAAAGTCGCTGCTCTGCAGAGCCGTGTTGGGAAAGTGAGTGAGAATGGCTATGAATGGGGTTTGGATTCATTCAGGAAAATGGTGGATGAATGCGTACCAATTATTGCAACATGTCACATGCCTCTGTTAGAGCTCATATTGCAGACCAGAGCGGCTGAGATAGTGAGAATCAGACAGTGAAAAAATGTGCAAAGGCGATGGGTACGATAGGATTAAACGCCAAGGTAAAACTCCGTCCCCTCAGTGTTTGTTGTGTGTTGACGGAAGCTAAAATCCCACTTTAAGAGCAATTGAATTGAATTTAACAAATTCACTGTTTCACTTTACCCCAAGATAACAATAAGGCAGAAGCTTCAGAGGCAGAGTTAGTAAGAAAGCAGACAGAAGAGTTGATGTATTTCGATCACTGCTGCAGTTGAAAGGGAGATACACGGAGAGGAGCAGAAGTGGAAGCCCTGCAAGAGTTAGCAGAGCATCTGGCTCAGAATTCATTGATGATCCACCCAGAGGGGCGAGGCCAAGAAACACACCAAGACACTGACACAGACACACACAGCTACAGGCTGCAGGGTTTGTGTCCAAAGTAAGGGGGAGAGGCTGAAGGATGGCTAATTCAGCTAACTCATTTACTAATTTTGTTGGGCTAATGGGTTATTATACGAAGGTGAATTATAACATTATCATGATGTGTTCAAATGTAATCTTGTAGAATGTAGTTTTGGTGAAGAGACTTGAATAAATCCAGTTGTTTGAAGGAGATGTGTTCACAGCGATATAAAATAGATAATAGAGAGGGCTGTTTAACAGTAGCTCTAAGCAGCTTATAATACATACTTCAAATTACGAATGCAAAGATTCTGTAGAAAGCAACCAGAGATGGTAATTGTTGCTGACCAGACTGACCAAGACAGTTTTGATGAATTTTTATATGTTTTCTGTCAGTTAGAAAAAGTGTGTTTATAATGATCAGTGGTTAAAATACTGTTTCTGTCAATAGTCTGGTGGCTTTGAGGAGAGCATATTAATTGTATGTTTCGTATATCTATGAATTATAACAATTGTGCAACTCCCTGTTGATTTTATTTATTTTTTGACCATAACCTGATGTTAAATCATAGGCCTACTTAATAATACATGTAGCTAAGTGTTGATTTATATAACCTTAACTTGATATAGGCTACAACAAGTTTTACAACAATTTAGAAATTGGCTAGATTTGTCAGAAGATCCCACGCTATCAATTTAAGTAAATGGTAACACTGTTGAAGGCTCAGATGAATTGCCCTCATTTTTGATCTCTGAAAAATGTCCGATTAATTTGATGGGGAGAGATTTGCTTTGTAAACTTCATGCATCTATTCATTGCACTCCGGACGGGTTATATTTAACTATTCCAGAGGACAAGGCCGTGCAGGCAATGCAGTTTTTACAATCAACAGTTTATCAATTGTACTGCTGGACATTGTCAAATTTTCAGATGAGGGACACATTCACTGTGTCTAATATTCAGAAAATCGCAAAGATATCACCAATCTGCGCTACATTGATGTCTGCTATGAGGCCTCTCTTACGTTGTGAATGCACAGCTGCCTTTAACCCTTCAGAAGAATTAATTCAATTGGCTGGTACCCATTTAGACAAAAAAGAAAAATTAGAATGCGAGCAAATTTTGTTTGTAGGCCCAGAGGGGAGCGCTCTTCCAATGCTGTTGACAGAGAGACAAAGTGAATTATTTGATGATAACGATTCTTGTCCTCTCATTGCAGTGGCAGTCACACCTGGACATGAGGCTAGGGAACTTGGGAAAAATGGTGGTTAGGTGCCAGACATTGAGAGCCAGTAATGAGGGCTCTCCATCACAAATGGTAACTACATTAGGCTATGATTTGTATATGATCAACATGTCAGCACGCATTGAGTTACCGGACAGCACCTTTATCGTGCAGCAGCCTCCCCTGGCGACAGAATATGGACCTCCGTCAGAACTCGCTGAGGTTCCAGCTATTTTGTGGGCTAGACATAAAAATCATGTGGGTTTTGTAAATTCGGCTCCGCCTCACCGAGTGACGCTTAAGGCTAATGCTAAGCTACCTATGATTCGCCAGTACAGCCTCCCCCCCAAAGCAATTGCAGGAATTGAAGGAGTGATCCAGTCTCTGTTGGATCAGGATGTGCTTGTTTACACAAACAGCCCATGTAACACGCCCATTTTGCCAATTCCTAAGCCTGGTAGACCAGACGAATGGCGCTTCGTGCAAGATTTGCAAGCAATTAACAACATTGTGGTTCCAATGACTCCACTAGTCCCTGACACCAACTCCATCTTAGCTTCATTACCGGCAAACTTAACGCACTACACAGTCATTGATCTATGTTCAGCTTTCTTTTCCATTCCACTGCATCCAGACAGCCAGTATCTGTTTGCGTTTACTTTTAAAGGTCGACAGCTGACCTGGCGAAGACTAGTCCAGGGGTACTCCCAATCCCCGAGCGTGTACGCAGCAGCGGTGAGACGCGATCTGGAAGATCTCGATCTGCCAGGAGGATCAAGCCTCCTTCAATATGCGGATGACCTTTTGGTGGCATCCCCATCATTAGGCGCGTGTCGCTCCGACTCCATCTTGCTGCTCAAAAGACTGGCGGAGTGTGGCCACAGGGCGTCACTCACCAAACTGCAGTTCTGCCTGCCTGAGGTCACGTATCTGGGACATGTGTTGAAGAACGGCCAGCGGCTGTTATCGCCAGAAAGAGTGAGACTGTTGGGGGACATGCCTCCTCCGAGGACTAAGAAAGAAATGCATTCATTCATTGGGATGGCTAATTATTGCAGACACTGGGTTTTGAGTATGCAGCCTTGGACTCTGTTTTGCGAGCCGCTACATTGCAAACGGCTCCATCCATTGTGGAATGGACTGAAGCTATGTTAAAAGCTTTCCAGGATCTGAAACACGCGTTGTTACAGGCCCCAGCATTGGGCCTGCCGGATTACAACTTGCCGTTCCATCTACACGTGCATGAAAAGGAGGGCTATACTACCGGTATCCTGGTACAGAAACATGGTTCGCATTACCGTCCTGTTGCGTACTATTCGGCTCGATTGGGACCCGTGGTGTTAGGCATGCCAGGGTGTTTGAGAGCTGTGGCCTCTGTAGCTATGATGATTGATAAAATAAGAACCCATAGTACTGGCTCATGACTGTGTAGTCCACGTTCCACATGCAGTTTTACACATTTTGAACACCGCACCAACACAACACATGATAGCAGCACGTCGCTCAGGTTATGAGGCTATCATTTTGTCCAGCCCACACATTACACTAAAACGCTCAGCACCGCTAAATCCAGCCACTCTCCTTCCACTGATCGAAACTGATGATGATCATGATTGCGATACCGTTATTGCAACATGTTCCTCTCCAAGGCCAGACCTCCAGCAGACACCAATCCCAAATTCAGATGAAAATTTTTACACTGATGGTTCCGCTAGCAGACCATCAGACGTTACACGGTTGGTTGGCTATGCCATACTTAAATATTGATTTACTGAAATATAATGATCATACAAAAACGATAGAATTTGTTAATGTTATGTTTAGCTTGAGTTTCTATCCGTTAATTTTTAAAGCCAAGTAGAATAACAAAGGATAGTTTAACATTGATTGATAATATTTTCATTAAAGTAATTGATGGGAAGATAATTAGTGGACTGTTAGTGACTGATTTAAGTGATTATTTGCCTGTTTTTACAGTATTGGAGATTAACAATAAGAAACAGAACAATTTGATTAGAATAAAATCACCAGAGGTAATTATAGCTTTTAAGACAGAACTCTTGAATTATGACTGGCAAGAAGTTTATGTAGATTATATTAATGAATCATATGAAGCATTTTTAGAGACATTCTTGACAATTTAAGACCGACATTGTCCATTGAAAGAGTATATCAAACAAAATTCCTGGGAGTGATTATAGATCAGAAACTTTGTTGGAATCCACATATAGAATACATGAAACGGAAATTATCCAAATCCATCGCTATTCTTTGCAAAACAAAGGATCTGTTGAATAAGAAGTGTTTGTATATATTGTATTGCTCACTTATAATGCCATATATGTCATATTGTGTTGAGGTTTGGGGAAATGTATATAAAACTAATATAGACCCTATAATTAAAATCAAGAAAAGAGCTATTCAAATAATACATAAAGCTTCTTAACGTGAAACTACAAATCCATTATTCACAACGTCAGGTAGCTTAAAATGTTTGGATATTGTGCATGTAAAGATATTAGAAATACTTTTTCGAGTTAGGAATAAAAGCCTTCCTGTTAGTACTCAAAAACATTTAAATTAAGAGAATGAATTTAAGAGGGTTGTGTATTTTTGAAACAGATAAAGTGAGAAACAATGTTAAATAAAGTCTCAGTTTTGAGAGTTAAATTATGGAACAGGCTTAGTGATGAGTTGACATTTTGTAGCTCTCTATTGAGCTTCAAAAAAGCCTTGAAATGTAAAATAATTAAGTATTACAGTGTAAAATGATTAAATGTGAAATAAGTAAGGATTACAATTTAGAGTAAATTTTATTTTTTCTTTCCTTTGTAATACTGATATTCTGGTTAATTTATTGATTGTATAGGAGAGGCAACAATAAGCCTTGGGGCTTCAGCCTATTCCTTTTTTCAGTCTTTGAGTATATGAACGTTGTTGTGTGAAATGGATACAGTGTTGGTTTATATTCACACAGATTGTAAAGTTTTGTTCTTTTTGATGTATGACCGAAACAAAACTATTAATTAATTCATTCATTCATTCATTCATTCATAGTGAATGACTGAGAAGTGATTAATAAAAACATATTGATTTCTGTTAAGAACAGAGTTTCTGAGCCACTTATAAAAATTACCATGAAAGCCATATCTGTCCTCGTTCTCTCCTACATGGGCTAGCACATGATGAATGAGGTAATTTGTTCACAATGGTTTGCGCCAGGCATCACACAGGTCTCACAAACACTTGTAGACAGGTGCATGACATGCCAACAAACCAGGAGAAAGAACAGTTCGATAAAACATGACCAAATCCAGATCGATTTTGTACATATGCCAAATTCACAAGGTTTCAAATACTTGTTGACAACAACAGGTCTGAAATGGACTGACGAATTGTGTTGTACTCCATTCGCAGTACACCAAGTGCTACGACAGGGCTAAGCCCACACGAGGTGCTCATGGGAAGAGCAATGTCAACAGGGTCAAGTCCCCCGTTGACACCAAATAAAACTTCGCTGCTTTGGACTGAGGAATCCCTGGTTGATTATGTTAAGGCACTAACCAAAGTTTTAAGAAGGTATCAATTACAGGTGGCAGAACGGCTCCCAAAACCCTCGGACGAGAGAAATGTACCCTTTTCAAAGTTGGTGATAAAGTACTAATTAAGTCTTTGGACAAGGTGTGTTCTCTGTTTGTCTCCCAGTTGGAAAAGCCCATACCAGGTGCTGTTGGTGACCAGAACAGCAGTAAAGGTCAAAGGCAGAGCGGAATGGGTGCATGCTACAAGGTGCAGAGCAGCACCTCCGGCTGCTGCAGAGGTAATGCAGGGAGATGGCACGTGACAAGACGGTCACTCCTTCTCCTCTTACTGCTGAGTGGGCTCGGTCAGGGGACCGAGCAACCTAGTCCGAGGACATCGGAGCATGGGGGACCCCATGTTCCAGGCGCCGAGCGGAGCTTTGAGCTCGGTAGAACAACAAGCAATCCAGTGCTTGCAACCGTTGTGAGTATGGCTGAGCCACCACCCAACATTTTGTTACACACCAGAGTGGTGGACGAAAAGGAGGGGAGCGATACAGAGAAACTGAATAAACACAAACTCATTGCTCTTCCCCGACAGAAAAGAAACAGAGCATCGATCACCTTTGACTGTCCAAGCGACAGATGTGAACCAGGTAACTGTTTTTTGGCCCACCCCCAGAGTTATACAGGAGGTAAATGGTGGTGGGCGACGGAGGATGGGCGACAGGTGGAGACAGAGAGGGGGAGCCCAGGACGGTCACGAGTAAAGTCCACCCCTCTCTCCCCTGGGTCCAGGCCTCTTGAATTGTGGTGTTTTACAAAACAACAGCTCAAGCTCCACCCAGTTTGTTATGACTGGGACGCGAGCTATCAAGAGGTCAAAGGTCACGTAGAGGGCTGTTACCTCACTGTTCTGAGAGAAGATATACGAGACTATCTCTTCCAACCAACAGGTTTTGAATCCACTAACAACATAGGTGAACGAGAAGAACTAATTACAGGAAAAACGTCCCTTAGAGACCAGAGACCACTCCAACAGGAAACAAACACGGCCATTAGCTTAATGATTGATTACGCAAGAGAGAGAAATCTTAGTAACTGCTGGTTGTGTCAGAATATGCCTTCTTCCATGCATGCTCCAGTGTTTAATCAAATCCCATTTACAAAAGCTGATTATAAGGTGCTTAATTGGAATGATTTAGCATCCAGGATGGAAAAAGAAGCAGACTCCTGTTACACTCCAACTTATCCAATGGAGCCCGCTCAGTCACCACTCAACAAAAATCTCGCTGATTATGTCACCAAACTAGTAAATGAAAAATATCTACCAATTGGATTTAATTACTCGGTTCTGTTCCATATTGCACACATTGAGGCGTACATAAAAGTCAGCTTTGAGTACAGAGTCCAAATTATTCTTGTCCAAACTAATTGTTCAAACCCTCCAGGAGGTCAGGTGTGTGTACCTCAGCCACACACCGCCACTGCTTTAGTCGAAGCATTAGTGTACATACAACCATGGTTTGGCACGAGAAACGTAGGATCAATTAAGATAAGAACACGCGATTGCAACACGCCGTTACAGGAACAACCAACACCCCTACGAGATTGCTCAACATATCTGCCCCCAGTGGCCATTCATGAGTTACAGAATGTTTCTCTTTGCTTCCGAGGAGTAGGAACAGGTCATGATGAGCTAGGAGACAGTAGTTGTCATAATGTGGTGAACGTCACTCTAAAACAATCCGCGCTACCTGAGAGAGTGTTTCTAGTGTGTGCTGACAGAGCCTACCGCTGCGTACCAGAAGAGGGCCCCCATGGAGTCTGCTACTTAGCATATTTGATTCCCCTAATTCGAGAAGTAGAGTCCAAGGAAATAGCTTCTTTGTACACCCCATTACATAGGCATAAACGAGGAATTTCCACCGGTCAGAAAATAGCCAGCATCTTCCTACCCTGGTATGGTATTTATGTCAGCCAACAGGAGCTTGCCTCCGCATGGCACTTGATATGCTACTAGCAGCTCAAGGTGGAACATGTAAGCTCATAGGCACCGAGTGTTGTTCCTACATTTCTGACGCCACCACCGATGTAATGAATATGGCACATGACACCGCCTTAGGTATCAAAGAATTACATCTTGAACACGGTTTTAATATTGGAGATTTTTCAGGGCTGTTTGGTTCTTGGGGTTCAGGGCCGGTCAGATTCCTAGCTACTCTGATGGCGACCATTATCCTTCTCCTCCTCCTCTTCACATGTTTAGGGGCAATAATCAGAGTTGTTGTCCAGAAAACTGCTAGAACCGTGGTACAAGCCCCCCAGGTCCGTATAAGTGTGGGAGGCCAAGCACTCCATCATGTAGAGACAATGCATTATGATAATGAGGAGTTTGAAGATTGGGTTCAGCGTTTGGGGTTAGAAGACCTTAGTCTGGAGGAGGAGGGAGAAGAGGAGGGGGAAACAGATGATCTGTAATCTCACATTTCTCCAACTGTGATCAGGCAGTCAGATAAGCTGCCGTCTGTTTTTATTTTTCATGATTGTGTTTAAATTGATATTTGATTTTGCCAGCAAGGAAGACACCCACGTCACTGTGCATCGTATGTCTTGAGACCTCTCCACAGTGATGGCTCTGTGGTGCGTAAAGCACCTGAGCTGAAGAAGAAGACTTAATCAGTTAGAAATAATCATTTAAAAGAAAAAAATGTGTGTTAATCTAATATAATCAACCTTATTCATTATTTGACCAGTGGTATTGATTCCTATGATTCTGTGTGTTAAAATCAAAGTAATATTACAACATATTATTATGTCATGAAACACACACACATACAGTACTTATCTTGCAGTACTAAAACATACATGTCACATTAACTCACACATCTCAGTACACACTCACAACACTTTCTATAAAGACACTGCATACACATTACACTCATCACATGGATGACAGTAAACACGGAGAATGAGTTGGATCTGTTACTCTCTCAAGGTTTAATTGTTTAATGTTTTCAATTTTTCAGGTAGTGAATTTTATAATAATCAAGGTATCCTGATATCTAAGGTTGTAAGGATTAATAGTAAAAGTGTTTACTCTTTAAGATGAACTTGGATCCTACATGAGTGATTTAGAAAACTGAAGGATTTGGGGAGGGGGTGTCCGAGCTGCATTGATGGTGTCCGAAAGGAGGGTGAAATTGCATCCTGCTTCCGGGTACCTCTGTGGGTAAGGATATCCCCATCTCAAAGAAAAAATGAAATGATTTATGATTTATGATTTATGATTTACTTCTTTACTTAAATTTTGTTCCATTTATTTCTTGTTCTATTATCTATCTTGTTTAAGAATGAAGATTGACTTTATATTAAGTTTAAAATTTAGTGTGTGATGTCATTTAATCAAGTGTGTTGGATTATATTTGAAACTTAATCAGGTAAATCACCTACATCACCCTGAAGAGAATCGGGTTGACGGATCGGACAATGTGGGTTTTCCCTCTTTTGTCATCTGAGGTTTTACCTTTGTCCTGTCCAGATAGAGCAGTTAGCGCATCTGGTCTTTTTGCTCTATCTCCTGTAAAACGGAGGCAGAGTTTTTGGCCTTTTGTCAGTAGAGGCATGTGACCTGCGACCTCTGTCAAAGCTCTATAAACCTTTACAGGGTTTTGGAGGTCTACAGGTAATTTTCCTGGGTAGGCCTTAATGGGCTTGAGGATGGAACTCATAGGTCATTGCTAGAGGTTAAGGGTGAACCTTTTGATAATTATGTATGATTCATGTTTTGTTATCATCATTATATGCAACTAAAATAATACTTAACAAATGCCTAAAGGGAAGGGTTTTCGATTTGAATTAAATTCATCATATGTTTGTATGTTATTCCACGTGTTCCATCTGACATTTAGCATAAATATCATGTTATGTTACTGTTTTAGATTTTGACTGTAAAATTAGGCATTACTGCGTGAAGTGGATCAACCGTGACAATGCTCTGGTGCTCAATTGTCAAATTAATAGGACACACTGGGGGGTAATTAGTGTTGATCTGTCGATCAAAAAGGAGGGGTTGTGATGGAATTTTCTACTATTCCTCTTTCTCCTTGGTCGAGAGGTCAGGGTGTCCCTCTGTTGACGTTATTGGAGTGGAGTCCTATCTGGGAGCTCCACCATTATCTTTACAGCTGTGTCTGTAGTAGGGACCATGGAGCCAGTCTTTGTGGCATCCAGGGTCAGAGATGCCAGAGGAGCCGAGTAAGTCAAAACATGATAAGGGGGTAAAACACTGAGCACCAGGGGGGAAAGGGGAGAGTTGTGAGGGCTTCACGCAGAGAGCACATCTATGGTGGAGACCTGACAATTGCTCCTTGATCAAGCTTCAATAAACCTTCTTTGTAAGACATCAGCAGCTTCGGGGCCTCTTCCTTCCTATTGACTGAGTTAACCTGAGTATTCAGAAATTCCACAACAATGAGGTTATCACCTCATGTGGTATGAGGTGATAACCCCATCACCTCATAAAAATGTAAAAAAAAATAAAAATAAAAAAAAGAGTTAAAAAAAAGTCAAAAATGTCCTAAAAATGTAAAAGAAAAAAGTGGTTTCTGGTGTAGCACCGTCACCTCATGTGATATGAGGTGATAACCCCGTCACCTCATGTGATATGAGGTGATAACCCCGTCACCTCATGTGATATGAGGTGATAACCCCGTCACTTCATGTGATATGAGGTGATAACCCCGTCACCTCATGTGATATGAGGTGATAACCCCGTCACCTCATGTGGTATGAGGTGATAACCCCATCGCTCATATTGAGTGAGAGGTATTCAGAAAACACATTCTGAAAAATAAAAAACAATTAATAAAATTAAATTGAAAAAATAATAATAATTTGGAAGGGGAATTGAATCTGCAAAATGAAATAAGAATTAAATAAGGGAAACTGAGTATCATCATAATGAGAAAAATAAAAAATTAAATACAAAATGAACACTTTACTTCGTTTCACTTTATTTCTATTATTTTTTCTGTTCTTTTGTGGGTTTTGTGTCATTTTTCAGAAAGTCTTTGTTCCAGTGTCCCTGCCACCTTATCTGAATGTTTCTCATTAATCAACAGCTCCCTCTAGTGGCGACAGGTGTGAACGAGACTCAACTGAACACCTGTTGAACCTCCACTGATCTCACTTTGTGTCATTCATTGTATTTCTCTGCCATTTAGCTCAAATCAGTGCTTGAAATGAATAATAATTCACCTCTATTTAATGACATCATTGTCTAACCCCTTTGTTTTTAACATTTTAAGAAAATACTATACTTTGACTTTTTTTTTAAACTTTTTTTATTTCATTTTTTTTTTTGTATTTTTTTTACGTTTTTAGGACATACTATATTTTGACTTAGGACATACTAAACTTTGACTTTTTTAAACTTTTTTTTATTTTTTTTTAACATTTTAAGAAAATACTATACTTTGTTTGTTTTTTTTAAACTTTTTTTATTTTATTTTTTATGACATACTATATTTTGACTTTTTTAAACTTTGTTTTATTTTTTTTTAACATTTTAAGAAAATTCTATACTCTGACTTTTTTTTAAAACTTTTTTTATTTCATTTTTTACTTTGTATTTTTTTACATTTTTATTACATACTATACTTTGACTTTAACTTTTTTATTTTATTCTTTTTTTTATTTTATTTTTTTTTTATTTGAATTTTTAGGACATTTTTGACTTTTTTTAAACTTTTTTTATTTTATTTTTAAATTTTAGTGTTCCTAGTGTTGACTTTTAATGTCTCAGCCTGCCGACCGCGGAGGGAACAGGGGTAGACACCGACACCCGGTCGGGGGGGGGGGGGGGGGACACCGACACCTGGTCGGGACGATAACGTAACTCGCTGCGGAGCCCCGACACTTCACAACACACAGGAAACCTCTGTTGGTCTGGAGGAGCTGCAGCATTTATTTCTGCAAAAACGTCCACTGTACATTCACTAGATATTCTCAGAGCTAAACTAACTCTTCTGCAGTGTGCGCGCGTGCACGTGGAGTTGAAGCGAGCCAAGCTGGTGAGAACGAGCGCGGTGTGCAAGCAGGCAGCAGGAGCAGCGCGTACCCACACGCGAGCGCGCATGGGATTCCGACCCGTTAAGATTTATGCGCGTGATAAGTTACAAATAGTCCCTTTAAGGACATACTATACTTTGACTTTTTTTATACTTTTTTTATTATTGTCATTGTTTTGTGTTGTTAATTGATTTACAATAATAAATATATACATACATTTGCATAAAGCAGCATATTTGTCCACTCCCATGTTGATAAGAGGATTAAATACTTGACAAATCTCCCTTTAAGGTACATTTCGAACAGATAAAACAACGTGTCATTAATTTGCGATTTATTGCGATTAAATATTTTAATTGACAGCCCTAGTTTATATATAAATGTATTATTATTATTTCCCTGCATCATTCTGGCTTCTTCAGACGGCCAATTTCTGATGTAAAAACAGTATTTTGTTAAGTTTAAACTTTATATTTGACCTTAAAACTTAAGTTGATTAAAATCACTCCAACCTGTGCAGACTGTTTATTATATAGGTTGTTTTTGTTCTTTTGTGGGTTTTGTGTCATTTTTTCAGAAAGTCTTTGTTCCAGTGTCCCTGCCACCATATCTGAATGTTTCTCATTAATCAACAGCTCCCTCTAGTGGCGACAGGTGTGAACGAGACTCAACTGAACACCTGTTGAACCTCCACTGATCTGAGGGAAGAGCAGGTGGAAGGGAGGCTCGTGTTTCTCAGCTTTGTGCGCTGAGGAAGACGTTCTATGGCGCATGCGCACAGAATGTCCTGTGACGTCACATTCGAGGCTTGATTGAAAGGCTGCCTTTTATCGTGACGTCACATGACGTCACATCAAAGCCATCAGTTTGTCACAGATCTCACAGATGAGACCAGAAGATATTTCTTTATCAGTTCCACTGGTTGGAGATCTGCAGTGGAGAGTAGAAGAAACTCACCATACAACACGGTGCAAAAAGCAAATTATAGGCCAGCTGCTTTCCAAAACAATTAATTTACAATGAATTCTGAGGAGCAGATGAAGTCAGAGACGGAGCCTTCGGCGATTCGATCCGACCTAAATTACATTTGTGACAATACGCAGACACAGATGGAACACCTGACAGCTAACCGGAGGTCATCTCAGCCCAGGACAGACTACCTGGAGATCGGACACCTGCGAAGCATTTACAACAAATCGCTGATAGTGATCGAAAACCTTAAAGGTCAGCTGAGGAGAGCTCAACAGAGGATGGACAAACTAGAGACAGATCGCCAGCTAATCTACGAATTGGACACAGAGACCGAAAACCTTAAAGGTCAGCTGAGGACTGCTCGGCTGCTAATCAACAAACTACAGATAGAGAGCGCACTCCTGAAAGTTCGGCTGAGCATCTCTCTGCCACCAGCTGACCTTGAATCAGTAAACAGGCCTCAGTTGAAGGATGCATCCTCTATGACGCTCTGTGACGCTCGATCTGGGTATGAGAGATCCGCGACGACTACACCTGAGGATCAGAACCTCCCAAAGGCTCTATCTGCTGACGGTCCGACCAACAGTTGGTGGCACGGCACTTCTTTTCTACGGAAAGTAGCTGTGTGTGCTGGCATCACCACTGTGGGTATAGTGGTCTATCGTATGTTTCAGTCTGGGACGTGATGAGGTTATCACCTCATATCACCTGAGGAGATAACCCCATCACCTCATGTGATATGAGGTGATAACCCCGTCACTCATGCATATGAGGAGATAACCCCGTCACCTCATGTGATATGAGGTGATAACCCCGTCACCTCATATCACCTGAGGTGATAACCCCGTCACCTCATGTGATATGAGGTGATAACCCCATCACCTCATGTGATATGAGGTGATAACCCCGTCACCTCATGTGATATGAGGTGATAACCCCATCGCTCATATTGAGTGAGAGGTATTCAGAAAACACATTCTGAAAAATAAAAAACAATTAATAAAATTAAATTGAAAAAATAATAATAATTTGGAAGGGGAATTGAATCTGCAAAATGAAATAAGAATTAAATAAGGGAAACTGAGTATCATCATAATTGTGATGGAATTTTCTACTATTCCTCTCTCTCCTTGGTCGAGAGGTCAGAGCGTCCCTCTGTTGACGTTACTGGGTTGGAGTCCTATCTAGGAGCTCCACCATTATCTTTACAGCTGTGTCTGTAGTAGGGACCATGGAGCCAGTCTTTGTGGCATCCAGGGTCAGAGATGCCAGAGGAGCCAAGTAAGTCAAAACATGATAAGGGGGTAAAACACTGAGCACCAGGGGGGAAAGGGGAGAGTTGTGAGGTCTTCACGCAGAGAGCACATCTATGGTGGAGACCTGACAATTGCTCCTTGATCAAGCTTCAATAAACCTTCTTTGTAAGACATCAGCAGCTTCGGGGCCTCTTCCTTCCTATTGACTGAGTTAACCTGAGTATTCAGAAATTCCACAACAAAGTGGCGTCACGAACAGGATCTCAAAACAACAACAGAAATGGTAAGTGCAAATTATCAGTTTTGCCTTACCATGTCTGTGTTTGACGAGATCAAAAAGAATCTGCAAATTTGAAAATTTAGCTTCAAAATAACGCTCCATTCTTAAGGGAGTAAAATAATAACAAGGTTGAGTAATTTCTGAAATTTGGAACATTTTGGAACAAACAGGAAAATTGTTAATGAATAACCGGGGAATGAAAATAAGGTTTACCACTGTGTTTATGGTAAAATGGTAATATTAAGAAGGTAATATTACACTTCCAGCAGGGTGGGTGGGTTCGAAGATAAAAATCTGTGCGTTTCGGTCAATTGGGACTACCACAGTACCACCACAGGGGTGGTTGAGTTTCCGGGTCAAGCTTCGGGCAAGACTCAACCAGGGGTGAGACTCCCATGAGGTCTGGTTCAGGGGGAAAGACGTTTCCGGGGTAGTATTACTAGAACTACCTCGGCCAGACCAAGATTGGCGACTATCTCCTTCTGTGTCCTGGGGGAAACAGTGAAGCTCCGGGGGAGACCCCGGGAGCCTAGGTGCCGTTATTGTTTGTGTACACGAGGCGTAGGGCTTGCGGAGCCCCGTCTTAAAAGAGTTCCGAACCAACACCGCTGCTGGAAGGGAAGGGAAGGGATGAAAGGAGGAGAAGCTGTTGATGCTGATAAGTGTTATTGATGTGCATGCGCCCTTTTTGTATGTCAATGCTGTTGAATATTTGCTGCTACTTGTTTACTGAGGTGCAACTGCTTTGCTGGCTTATGCTGCTGAATTTTGCTGAATAACTGTATTAGATAAGTGCTGAATAAAATGGGTGCCCAAAAGTCCAAAGCAGCAAAGGAACCAGAAAATTTAAACATAAGACCGACTTTAAAACAGCAAAGGGTTGAGAGGTCAAATCAGTCAAATGACCGGGAGAGTAAAGAAGAAGAAGAAAGAAGACAACCTGTCTTTGATAAACACCATACTAACACCAAATCTCACATAACGCCAGAAAAACCTTCATCCACACATTTTGAAACGATGTATATGCCCTCTGGACCCGCTGGGATAGTGGGCAGACAGGCCGGATGGAAGTATGTAGCTCCGTTCACGGCATTGATGTGTGATTGGACGGATGGTGCATGGCCGCATGGAGGCTCACTTGAGACGGAGAAACTGCAGCTGGCTGAGATAAATGGCCATGGCGACATTGGAAATCCAGAATGGGATTTTTTCATACATGAGAAAGTGTGTGATGGTGTGAAAAAAAGTCGCTGCTCTGCAGAGCCGTGTTGGGAAAGTGAGTGAGAATGGCTATGAATGGGGTTTGGATTTATTCAGGAAAATGGTGGATGAATGCGTACCAATTATTGCAACATGTCACATGCCTCTGTTAGAGCTCATATTGCAGACCAAAGCGGATGAGATAGTGAGAATCAGACAGTGAAAAAATGTGCAAAGGCGATGGGTACGATAGGATTAAACGCCAAGGTAAAACTCCGTCCCCTCAGTGTTTGTTGTGTGTTGACGGAAGCTAAAATCCCACTTTAAGAGCAATTGAATTGAATTTAACAAATTCACTGTTTCACTTTACCCCAAGATAACAATAAGGCAGAAGCTTCAGAGGCAAAGTTAGTAAGAAAGCAGACAGAAGAGTTGATGTTTTTTGATCACTGCCGCAGTTGAAAGGGAGAGGGACAGAGAGGAGCAGAAGTGGCCGCCCTGCAAGAGTTAGCAGAGCATCTGGCTCAGAATTCATTGATGATCCACCCAGAGGGGCGGGGCCAAGAAACACACCAAGACACTGACACAGACACACACAGCTACAGGCTGCAGGGTTTGTGTCCAGAGTAAGGGGGAGAGGCCGGAGGATGGCTAATTCAGCTAACTCATTTACTAATTTTGATGGGCCAATGGGTTATTATACGAAGGTGAATTATAACGTTATCATGATGTGTTCAAATGTAATCTTGTAGAATATAGTTTTGGTGAAGAGACTTGAATAAATCCAGTTGTTTGAATGAGATGTGTTCACAGCGATATAAAATAGATAATAGAGAGGGCTGTTTAACAGTAGCTCTAAGCAGCTTATAATACATACTTCAAATTACGAATGCCAAGATTCTGTAGAAAGCAACCAGAGATGGTAATTGTTGCTGACCAGACTGACCAAGACAGTTTTGATGAATTTTTATATGTTTTCTGTCAGTTAGAAAAAGTGTGTTATAATGATCAGTGGTTAAAATACTGTTTCTGTCAATTGTCTGGTGGCTTTGAGGAGAGCATATTAATTGTATGTTTCGTATATCTATGAATTATAACAATTGTGCAACTCCCTGTTGATTTTATTTATTTTTTGACCATAACCTGATGTTAAATCATAGGCCTACTTAATAATACATGTAGCTAAGTGTTGATTTATATAACCTTAACTTGATATAGGCTACAACAAGTTTTACAACAATTTAGAAATTGGCTAGATTTGTCAGAAGATCCCACGCTATCAATTTAAGTAAATGGTAACACTGTTGAAGGCTCAGATGAATTGCCCTCATTTTTGATCTCTGAAAAATGTCCGATTAATTTGATGGGGAGAGATTTGCTTTGTAAACTTCATGCATCTATTCATTGCACTCCGGACGGGTTATATTTAACTATTCCAGAGGACAAGGCCTGTGCAGGCAATGCAGTTTTTACAATCAACAGTTGATCAATTGTACTGCTGGACATTGTCAAATTTTCAGATGAGGGACACATTCACTGTGTCTAAGATTCAGAAGATCGCAAAGATATCACCAATCTGCGCTACATTGATGTCTGCTATGAGGCCTCTCTTACGTTGTGAATGCACAGCTGCTTTTAACCCTTCACAAGAATTAATTCGATTGGCTGGTACCCATTTAGACAAAAAAGAAAAATTAGAATGCGAGCAAATTTTGTTTGTAGGCCCAGAGGGGAGCGCTCTTCCAATGCTGTTGACAGAGAGACAAAGTGAATTATTTGATGATAACGATTCTTGTCCTCTCATTGCAGTGGCAGTCACACCTGGACATGAGGCTAGGGAACTTGGGAAAATGGTGGTTAGGTGCCAGACATTGAGAGCCAGTAATGAGGGCTCTCCATCACAAATGGTAACTACATTAGGCTATGATTTGTATATGATCAACATGTCAGCACGCATTGAGTTACCGGACAGCACCTTTATCGCGCAGCAGCCTCCCCTGGCGACAGAATATGGACCTCCGTCAGAACTCGCTGAGGTTCCAGCTATTTTGTGGGCTAGACATAAAAATCATGTGGGTTTTGTAAATTCGGCTCCGCCTCACCGAGTGACGCTTAAGGCTAATGCTAAGCTACCTATGATTCGCCAGTACAGCCTCCCCCCCAAAGCAATTGCAGGAATTGAAGGAGGGATCCAGTCTCTGTTGGATCAGGGCGTGCTTGTTTACACAAACAGCCCATGTAACACGCCCATTTTGCCAATTCCTAAGCCTGGTAGACCAGACGAATGGCGCTTCGTGCAAGATTTGCAAGCAATTAACAACATTGTGGTTCCAATGACTCCACTAGTCCCTGACACCAACTCCATCTTAGCTTCATTACCGGCAAACTTAACGCACTACACAGTCATTGATCTATGTTCAGCTTTCTTTTCCATTCCACTGCATCCAGACAGCCAGTATCTGTTTGCGTTTACTTTTAAAGGTCGACAGCTGACCTGGCGAAGACTAGTCCAGCGGTACTCCCAATCCCCGAGCGTGTACGCAGCAGCGGTGAGACGCGATCTGGAAGATCTCGATCTGCCAGGAGGATCAAGCCTCCTTCAATATGCGGATGACCTTTTGGTGGCATCCCCATCATTAGGCGCGTGTCGCTCCGACTCCATCTTGCTGCTCAAAAGACTGGCGGAGTGTGGCCACAGGGCGTCACTCACCAAACTGCAGTTCTGCCTGCCTGAGGTCACGTATCTGGGACATGTGTTGAAGAACGGCCAGCGGCTGTTATCGCCAGAAAGAGTGAGACTGTTGGTGGACATGCCTCCTCCGAGGACTAAGAAAGAAATGCATTCATTCATTGGGATGGCTAATTATTGCAGGCACTGGGTTTTGAGTATGCAGCCTTGGACTCTGTTTTGCGAGCCGCTACATTGCAAACGGCTCCATCCATTGTGGAATGGACTGAAGCTATGTTAAAAGCTTTCCAGGATCTGAAACACGCGTTGTTACAGGCCCCAGCATTGGGCCTGCCGGACTACAACTTGCCGTTCCATCTACACGTGCATGAAAAGGAGGGCTTTACTACCGGTATCCTGGTACAGAAACATGGTTCGCATTACCGTCCTGTTGCGTACTATTCGGCTCGATTGGGACCCGTGGTGTTAGGCATGCCAGGGTGTTTGAGAGCTGTGGCCTCTGTAGCTATGATGATTGATAAAATAAGAACCCATAGTACTGGCTCATGACTGTGTAGTCCACGTTCCACATGCAGTTTTACACATTTTGAACACCGCACCAACACAACACATGATAGCAGCACGTCGCTCAGGTTATGAGGCTATCATTTTGTCCAGCCCACACATTACACTAAAACGCTCAGCACCGCTAAATCCAGCCACTCTCCTTCCACTGATCGAAACTGATGATGATCATGATTGCGATACCGTTATTGCAACATGTTCCTCTCCAAGGCCAGACCTCCAGCAGACACCAATCCCAAATTCAGATGAAAATTTTTACACTGATGGTTCCGCTAGCAGACCATCAGACGTTACACGGTTGGTTGGCTATGCCATACTTAAATATTGATTTACTGAAATATAATGATCATACAAAAACGATAGAATTTGTTAATGTTATGTTTAGCTTGAGTTTCTATCCGTTAATTTTTAAAGCCAAGTAGAATAACAAAGGATAGTTTAACATTGATTGATAATATTTTCATTAAAGTAATTGATGGGAAGATAATTAGTGGACTGTTAGTGACTGATTTAAGTGATTATTTGCCTGTTTTTACAGTATTGGAGATTAACAATAAGAAACAGAACAATTTGATTAGAATAAAATCACCAGAGGTAATTATAGCTTTTAAGACAGAACTCTTGAATTATGACTGGCAAGAAGTTTATGTAGATTATATTAATGAATCATATGAAGCATTTTTAGAGACATTCTTGACAATTTAAGACCGACATTGTCCATTGAAAGAGTATATCAAACAAAATTCCTGGGAGTGATTATAGATCAGAAACTTTGTTGGAATCCACATATAGAATACATGAAACGGAAATTATCCAAATCCATCGCTATTCTTTGCAAAACAAAGGATCTGTTGAATAAGAAGTGTTTGTATATATTGTATTGCTCACTTATAATGCCATATATGTCATATTGTGTTGAGGTTTGGGGAAATGTATATAAAACTAATATAGACCCTATAATTAAAATCAAGAAAAGAGCTATTCAAATAATACATAAAGCTTCTTAACGTGAAACTACAAATCCATTATTCACAACGTCAGGTAGCTTAAAATGTTTGGATATTGTGCATGTAAAGATATTAGAAATACTTTTTCGAGTTAGGAATAAAAGCCTTCCTGTTAGTACTCAAAAACATTTAAATTAAGAGAATGAATTTAAGAGGGTTGTGTATTTTTGAAACAGATAAAGTGAGAAACAATGTTAAATAAAGTCTCAGTTTTGAGAGTTAAATTATGGAACAGGCTTAGTGATGAGTTGACATTTTGTAGCTCTCTATTGAGCTTCAAAAAAGCCTTGAAATGTAAAATAATTAAGTATTACAGTGTAAAATGATTAAATGTGAAATAAGTAAGGATTACAATTTAGAGTAAATTTTATTTTTTCTTTCCTTTGTAATACTGATATTCTGGTTAATTTATTGATTGTATAGGAGAGGCAACAATAAGCCTTGGGGCTTCAGCCTATTCCTTTTTTCAGTCTTTGAGTATATGAACGTTGTTGTGTGAAATGGATACAGTGTTGGTTTATATTCACACAGATTGTAAAGTTTTGTTCTTTTTGATGTATGACCGAAACAAAACTATTAATTAATTAATTAATTCATTCATTCATTCATAGTGAATGACTGAGAAGTGATTAATAAAAACATATTGATTTCTGTTAAGAACAGAGTTTCTGAGCCACTTATAAAAATTACCATGAAAGCCATATCTGTCCTCGTTCTCTCCTACATGGGCTAGCACATGATGAATGAGGTAATTTGTTCACAATGGTTTGCGCCAGGCATCACACAGGTCTCACAAACACTTGTAGACAGGTGCATGACATGCCAACAAACCAGGAGAAAGAACAGTTCGATAAAACATGACCAAATCCAGATCGATTTTGTACATATGCCAAATTCACAAGGTTTCAAATACTTGTTGACAACAACAGGTCTGAAATGGACTGACGAATTGTGTTGTACTCCATTCGCAGTACACCAAGTGCTACGACAGGGCTAAGCCCACACGAGGTGCTCATGGGAAGAGCAATGTCAACAGGGTCAAGTCCCCCGTTGACACCAAATAAAACTTCGCTGCTTTGGACTGAGGAATCCCTGGTTGATTATGTTAAGGCACTAACCAAAGTTTTAAGAAGGTATCAATTACAGGTGGCAGAACGGCTCCCAAAACCCTCGGACGAGAGAAATGTACCCTTTTCAAAGTTGGTGATAAAGTACTAATTAAGTCTTTGGACAAGGTGTGTTCTCTGTTTGTCTCCCAGGTGGAAAGGCCCATACCAGGTGCTGTTGGTGACCAGAACAGCAGTAAAGGTCAAAGGCAGAGCGGAATGGGTGCATGCTACAAGGTGCAGAGCAGCACCTCCGGCTGCTGCAGAGGTAATGCAGGGAGATGGCACGTGACAAGACGGTCACTCCTTCTCCTCTTACTGCTGAGTGGGCTCGGTCAGGGGACCGAGCAACCTAGTCCGAGGACATCGGAGCATGGGGGACCCCATGTTCCAGGCGCCGAGCGGAGCTTTGAGCTCGGTAGAACAACAAGCAATCCAGTGCTTGCAACCGTTGTGAGTATGGCTGAGCCACCACCCAACATTTTGTTACACACCAGAGTGGTGGACGAAAAGGAGGGGAGCGATACAGAGAAACTGAATAAACACAAACTCATTGCTCTTCCCCGACAGAAAAGAAACAGAGCATCGATCACCTTTGACTGTCCAAGCGACAGATGTGAACCAGGTAACTGTTTTTTGGCCCACCCCCAGAGTTATACAGGAGGTAAATGGTGGTGGGCGACGGAGGATGGGCGACAGGTGGAGACAGAGAGGGGGAGCCCAGGACGGTCACGAGTAAAGTACACCCCTCTCTCCCCTGGGTCCAGGCCTCTTGAATTGTGGTGTTTTACAAAACAACAGCTCAAGCTCCACCCAGTTTGTTATGACTGGGACGCGAGCTATCAAGAGGTCAAAGGTCACGTAGAGGGCTGTTACCTCACTGTTCTGAGAGAAGATATACGAGACTATCTCTTCCAACCAACAGGTTTTGAATCCACTAACAACATAGGTGAACGAGAAGAACTAATTACAGGAAAAACGTCCCTTAGAGACCAGAGACCACTCCAACAGGAAACAAACACGGCCATTAGCTTAATGATTGATTACGCAAGAGAGAGAAATCTTAGTAACTGCTGGTTGTGTCAGAATATGCCTTCTTCCATGCATGCTCCAGTGTTTAATCAAATCCCATTTACAAAAGCTGATTATAAGGTGCTTAATTGGAATGATTTAGCATCCAGGATGGAAAAAGAAGCAGACTCCTGTTACACTCCAACTTATCCAATGGAGCCCGCTCAGTCACCACTCAACAAAAATCTCGCTGATTATGTCACCAAACTAGTAAATGAAAAATATCTACCAATTGGATTTAATTACTCGGTTCTGTTCCATATTGCACACATTGAGGCGTACATAAAAGTCAGCTTTGAGTACAGAGTCCAAATTATTCTTGTCCAAACTAATTGTTCAAACCCTCCAGGAGGTCAGGTGTGTGTACCTCAGCCACACACCGCCACTGCTTTAGTCGAAGCATTAGTGTACATACAACCATGGTTTGGCACGAGAAACGTAGGATCAATTAAGATAAGAACACGCGATTGCAACACGCCGTTACAGGAACAACCAACACCCCTACGAGATTGCTCAACATATCTGCCCCCAGTGGCCATTCATGAGTTACAGAATGTTTCTCTTTGCTTCCGAGGAGTAGGAACAGGTCATGATGAGCTAGGAGACAGTAGTTGTCATAATGTGGTGAACGTCACTCTAAAACAATCCGCGCTACCTGAGAGAGTGTTTCTAGTGTGTGCTGACAGAGCCTACCGCTGCGTACCAGAAGAGGGCCCCCATGGAGTCTGCTACTTAGCATATTTGATTCCCCTAATTCGAGAAGTAGAGTCCAAGGAAATAGCTTCTTTGTACACCCCATTACATAGGCATAAACGAGGAATTTCCACCGGTCAGAAAATAGCCAGCATCTTCCTACCCTGGTATGGTATTTATGTCAGCCAACAGGAGCTTGCCTCCGCATGGCACTTGATATGCTACTAGCAGCTCAAGGTGGAACATGTAAGCTCATAGGCACCGAGTGTTGTTCCTACATTTCTGACGCCACCACCGATGTAATGAATATGGCACATGACACCGCCTTAGGTATCAAAGAATTACATCTTGAACACGGTTTTAATATTGGAGATTTTTCAGGGCTGTTTGGTTCTTGGGGTTCAGGGCCGGTCAGATTCCTAGCTACTCTGATGGCGACCATTATCCTTCTCCTCCTCCTCTTCACATGTTTAGGGGCAATAATCAGAGTTGTTGTCCAGAAAACTGCTAGAACCGTGGTACAAGCCCCCCAGGTCCGTATAAGTGTGGGAGGCCAAGCACTCCATCATGTAGAGACAATGCATTATGATAATGAGGAGTTTGAAGATTGGGTTCAGCGTTTGGGGTTAGAAGACCTTAGTCTGGAGGAGGAGGGAGAAGAGGAGGGGGAAACAGATGATCTGTAATCTCACATTTCTCCAACTGTGATCAGGCAGTCAGATAAGCTGCCGTCTGTTTTTATTTTTCATGATTGTGTTTAAATTGATATTTGATTTTGCCAGCAAGGAAGACACCCACGTCACTGTGCATCGTATGTCTTGAGACCTCTCCACAGTGATGGCTCTGTGGTGCGTAAAGCACCTGAGCTGAAGAAGAAGACTTAATCAGTTAGAAATAATCATTTAAAAGAAAAAAATGTGTGTTAATCTAATATAATCAACCTTATTCATTATTTGACCAGTGGTATTGATTCCTATGATTCTGTGTGTTAAAATCAAAGTAATATTACAACATATTATTATGTCATGAAACACACACACATACAGTACTTATCTTGCAGTACTAAAACATACATGTCACATTAACTCACACATCTCAGTACACACTCACAACACTTTCTATAAAGACACTGCATACACATTACACTCATCACATGGATGACAGTAAACACGGAGAATGAGTTGGATCTGTTACTCTCTCAAGGTTTAATTGTTTAATGTTTTCAATTTTTCAGGTAGTGAATTTTATAATAATCAAGGTATCCTGATATCTAAGGTTGTAAGGATTAATAGTAAAAGTGTTTACTCTTTAAGATGAACTTGGATCCTACATGAGTGATTTAGAAAACTGAAGGATTTGGGGAGGGGGTGTCCGAGCTGCATTGATGGTGTCCGAAAGGAGGGTGAAATTGCATCCTGCTTCCGGGTACCTCTGTGGGTAAGGATATCCCCATCTCAAAGAAAAAATGAAATGATTTATGATTTATGATTTATGATTTACTTCTTTACTTAAATTTTGTTCCATTTATTTCTTGTTCTATTATCTATCTTGTTTAAGAATGAAGATTGACTTTATATTAAGTTTAAAATTTAGTGTGTGATGTCATTTAATCAAGTGTGTTGGATTATATTTGAAACTTAATCAGGTAAATCACCCTACATCACCCTGAAGAGAATCGGGTTGACGGATCGGACAATGTGGGTTTTCCCTCTTTTGTCATCTGAGGTTTTACCTTTGTCCTGTCCAGATAGAGCAGTTAGCGCATCTGGTCTTTTTGCTCTATCTCCTGTAAAACGGAGGCAGAGTTTCTGGCCTTTTGTCAGTAGAGGCATGTGACCTGCGACCTCTGTCAAAGCTCTATAAACCTTTACAGGGTTTTGGAGGTCTACAGGTAATTTTCCTGGGTAGGCCTTAATGGGCTTGAGGATGAAACTCATAGGTCATTGCTAGAGGTTAAGGGTGAACCTTTTGATAATTATGTATGATTCATGTTTTGTTATCATCATTATATGCAACTAAAATAATACTTAACAAATGCCTAAAGGGAAGGGTTTTCGATTTGAATTAAATTCATCATATGTTTGTATGTTATTCCACGTGTTCCATCTGACATTTAGCATAAATATCATGTTATGTTACTGTTTTAGATTTTGACTGTAAAATTAGGCATTACTGCGTGAAGTGGATCAACCGTGACAATGCTCTGGTGCTCAATTGTCAAATTAATAGGACACACTGGGGGGTAATTAGTGTTGATCTGTCGATCAAAAAGGAGGGGTTGTGATGGAATTTTCTACTATTCCTCTTTCTCCTTGGTCGAGAGGTCAGGGTGTCCCTCTGTTGACGTTATTGGAGTGGAGTCCTATCTGGGAGCTCCACCATTATCTTTACAGCTGTGTCTGTAGTAGGGACCATGGAGCCAGTCTTTGTGGCATCCAGGGTCAGAGATGCCAGAGGAGCCGAGTAAGTCAAAACATGATAAGGGGGTAAAACACTGAGCACCAGGGGGGAAAGGGGAGAGTTGTGAGGGCTTCACGCAGAGAGCACATCTATGGTGGAGACCTGACAATTGCTCCTTGATCAAGCTTCAATAAACCTTCTTTGTAAGACATCAGCAGCTTCGGGGCCTCTTCCTTCCTATTGACTGAGTTAACCTGAGTATTCAGAAATTCCACAACAATGAGGTTATCACCTCATGTGGTATGAGGTGATAACCCCATCACCTCATAAAAATGTAAAAAAAAATAAAAATAAAAAAAAGATTTAAAAAAAAGTCAAAAATGTCCTAAAAATGTAAAAGAAAAAAGTGGTTTCTGGTGTAGCACCGTCACCTCATGTGATATGAGGTGATAACCCCGTCACCTCATGTGATATGAGGTGATAACCCCGTCACCTCATGTGATATGAGGTGATAACCCCGTCACCTCATGTGATATGAGGTGATAACCCCGTCACCTCATGTGGTATGAGGTGATAACCCCATCGCTCATATTGAGTGAGAGGTATTCAGAAAACACATTCTGAAAAATAAAAAACAATTAATAAAATTAAATTGAAAAAATAATAATAATTTGGAAGGGGAATTGAATCTGCAAAATGAAATAAGAATTAAATAAGGGAAACTGAGTATCATCATAATGAGAAAAATAAAAAATTAAATACAAAATGAACACTTTACTTCGTTTCACTTTATTTCTATTATTTTTTCTGTTCTTTTGTGGGTTTTGTGTCATTTTTCAGAAAGTCTTTGTTCCAGTGTCCCTGCCACCATATCTGAATGTTTCTCATTAATCAACAGCTCCCTCTAGTGGCGACAGGTGTGAACGAGACTCAACTGAACACCTGTTGAACCTCCACTGATCTCACTTTGTGTCATTCATTGTATTTCTCTGCCATTTAGCTCAAATCAGTGCTTTGAAAAAAAAAGAAATTTTTAATTTTTTTTTTTTCAAAACCTTTTTTTTTTTTTTTTATTTTTTTTTTTTTTTTTTTTAATTTTTACATCATTTTTTTTCTAAACCCCTTTTTTTTTTT
>CAKAOJ020001725.1:0-36706 GCA_916701645.2 Sebastolobus alascanus | reverse complement strand
TTAAAAAAAAAGGTCCAAAATTTTTTTTTGTTGGGTTTTCGGTTTAAACAGTTAATTGTTAACATCCCTAATATTAGATGTAGGTGTGATCTGCCTGTAAGAAAAGGGAGGCATTTTTCATCTGGTAATTCTAAACTCACCACTACTGCATTGTTCTTATCAAAAACTTCATTCCTTTTACATGTGGCTCAGGTAGTAAAATGCATTTCTTTAACATCTATACCGTGTCTCTACAGGACAGATGATGTGATCCAGACAATCATCCGGTACAAGTTCACTACAGCTCATCGTCCCAACACCATCATAGACAGCGACAGGATACCGGTGGGTCCTCTTACTCATAGATTCTAGAAAAGGGTACTTGTTTATCATGGTAAATGTCATAGTATTGTATACCACCAAAACGTCATAATATGCCATATAAAATCGTAGTATAATATGTCCTAAAAAAGTCATAGTATGCCACAAAATGATACTCTCTAAGTGTTATAGTTTTAATGATACGCGCTAAGTGTTATAGTTTTAATGATACACTGTAAGTGTTATAGTTTTAATATAGTTTAAATGATATTCTCTAAGTGTTATAGTTTTAATGATACTCTCCAAGTGTTAATATAGTTTTAATGATACTCTCTAAGTGTTTATAGTTTTAATATAGTTTAAATGATACTCTCTAAGTGATGATACTCTCTAAGTGTTATAGTTTTAATGATACACTCAAGTAATGATACTCTCTAAGTGTTAATATAGTTTTAATGATACTCTCTAAGTGTTATCGTTTCAATATACTTTTAATGATACTCTCTAAGTGTTAATATAGTTTTAATGATACTCTCTAAGTGTTATAGGTTTAATATAGTTTAAATGATACTCTCTAAGTGTTATAGTTTCAATATAGTTTAAATGATACTCTCTAAGTGTTTATAGTTTTAATGATACTCTCTAAGTGTTATCGTTTCAATATACTTTTAATGATACTCTCTAAGTGTTAATATAGTTTTAATGATACTCTCTAAGTGTTATAGTTTCAATATAGTTTAAATGATACTCTCTAAGTGTTTATAGTTTTAATGATACTCTCTAAGTGTTATCGTTTCAATATACTTTTAATGATACTCTCTAAGTGTTAATATAGTTTTAATGATACTCTCTAAGTGTTATAGGTTTAATATAGTTTAAATGATACTCTCTAAGTGTTATAGTTTCAATATAGTTTAAATGATACTCTCTAAGTGTTTATAGTTTTAATGATACTCTCTAAGTTTTAATATAGTTTTAATGATACTCTCTAAGTGTTAATATAGTTTTAATGATACTCTGTAAGTGTTATAGTTTTAATATAGTTTTAATGATACTCTCTAAGTGTTAATATAGTTTTCATGATACTCTCTAAGTGTTGATAGTTTTAATGATACTCTCTAAGTGTTAATATAGTTTTAATGATACTCTGTAAGTGTTATAGTTTTAATATAGTTTTAATGATACGCTCTAAGTGTTAATATAGTTTAAATGATACTCTCTAAGTGTTATAGTTTCAATATAGTTTAAATGATACTCTCTAAGTGTTTATAGTTTTAATGATACTCTCTAAGTGTAATAGTTTTAATGATACTCTCTAAGTGTTAATATAGTTTTCATGATACTCTCTAAGTGTTGATAGTTTTAATGATACTCTCTAAGTATTAATATAGTTTTAATGATACTCTCTAAGTGTTATAGTTTCAATATACTTTTAATGATACTCTCTAAGTGTTAATATAGTTTTAATGATACTCTCTAAGTGTTATAGGTTTAATATAGTTTAAATGATACTCTCTAAGTGTTGATAGTTTTAATGATACTCTCTAAGTATTAATATAGTTTTAATGATACTCTCTAAGTGTTATAGTTTCAATATACTTTTAATGATACTCTCTAAGTGTTTATAGTTTTAATGATACTCTCTAAGTGTAATAGTTTTAATGATACTCTCTTAGTGTTATAGTTTCAACGATACACTCTAAGTGTTTATAGTTGTAATGATACTCTCCAAGTGTTAATATAGTTTTAATGATACTCTCTAAGTGTTTATAGTTTTAATATAGTTTAAATGATACTCTCTAAGTGATGGTACTTTTTAAGATACTCTCTAAGTGTTATAGTTTCAATATAGTTTTAATGATACTCTCTCTAAGTGTTTAAATTTATATTTACTAGTGTTTATATTTATTAAGTGTTTAAATTTATATTGACTATAGTGTTTAAATTAATATTATTTACTAATTGTTTAAATTTATATTGACTATAGTGTTTACATTTATATTATTGACTAATTGTTTAAATTTACTAAGTATTTAAATTTATATTGACTATAGTGTTTAAATTTATATTGACTATAGTGTTTACATTTATATTATTTACTAATTGTTTAAATTTATATTATTTCATAGTTGTTTAAATTTACTAAGTATTTACATTTACTAAGTGTTTAAATTTATATTATTTACTAATTGTTTAAATTTACTAAGTATTTAAATTTATATTTACTAAGTGTTGAATTTTTCTAAGTGTTTCTGACCATTTGTTGCAGTTACACTTTTTCACCAGAGACCCTTGAATTAGAGAATTTCAAGGGTTCCCCTTTTCCAAAGACAGTAAAGGTTCACATCAGTGAGTATGAATACTCAATGATGGTGAACCTTTACTGGCTTTTACTGTTTTGTAATGAACACGAGTCAAAGTAACACAGGCATTATGCACTTTTATTTAACAGTAAGTCTACATTACATTTATTTACAAGATGACAGACAACATAGCTTCTTGTGTCAAAATGGCCACTTAAGTTTCATACACTACAAACTACAGGACTGAGCATGTGTAAGTAGCAAAATGTCTGAATCAAAGATGGCCACCAGGACCTCATCACATGGTGAGCTCCTGGTGGCCATCTTTGATTCAGACATTTTGCAACTTACACATGCTCAGTCCTGTAGTTTGTAGTGTATGAAACTTAAGTGGCCATTTTGACACAAGAAGCCATCTTGTCTGTTAAACAGTGTTGCTAAGGTAGGCCTAGCTACTTTACCCCGTCCATGGAAGAAAAAGAGATTATCTTTTGAGGTTGTGGCAGTCCCTCCAGTCCTTTGTTTGGCTAGAGTTGTCCTGAAGTCTTGCAGGTTCTTGTGCTGTGAGGTTAAGAGCAGAGACAGACAAAGGGTTTAGGCTTGGCACATGTTAACAAGAGAACAATTTAGGAAGAATGAAATTCAGAAAAGATAAGCACTCACGTCTTCGAGGTCTTTTGTTCCAAGGTAGAGATGATTCAGACAAAGGGCAGCCATGTGGTCTGGTCCTGGAGAAGACAAGGAAATATTAGTAGCAAATGCTATGCACACGGTGACTAAGAGCGGCAAAATCCTTAGAAATTTGGGCATAGCCCCGTGGCCTTGCTTCAAACTTGCTTCGACGAACTTGCTTCGACGAACTTGTGCAGACAAACTTGTGTGCGACGAACTTGGTCCAGAGAACTGGTCAGAACTCTGTGCACTAACCTCTGTGCACGTCTTGGAAAAATTTGGTCTTAGAACAATATTTGCACTTAGAACAAATACATTGTTCTTCGAACAATACACTCTTGCTCGAACCAGACTCCTCTTGCTTCAGACCCTCGCTTCCGACTCACGTTTCCGGCTGACGCTTCCGCTGACGCGAATATTGATGCCTTGGTTTTATACCGGTACACACACCTGATCCCAACCCTGAGTGATTGCACACCGGCCAATGGGAGTGCTCGGCCTCGCAACGCGCCGACTCCTCCCACTTCTCACAGCAGGTGTCGGAGCTGCAATCAGTGTAGGTGAGCTCACCTACACTGATTGCAGCTCCGATTGGCTGTTGAGCACTTGTCTTGGCCGTGTGTGATATCACTCAGGGTTGGGATCAGGTGTTTGTACTGTATAAAACCAAGGCATCAATATTAGCGTTCGAAGAACAATGATTGTTCTAAGACGAAATTTTTCAAAGAGCGTCACAACACCTCTGACACATCCTCTGGACCAAGTTCGCCAAGGAAGGCAGGGGCTATGCCCAAATTTCTGCAGATTTTTGCACACTTAGTCACATTTTAGTCACCTTGTTATCTTGTTAATGCCTAATCCCTTTGTCTGTCTCTGCTCTTAACCTCACAGCACAAGAACCTGCAAGACTTCAGGACAACTCTAGCCAAACAAAGGATTGGAGGGACCACCAGAACCTCAAAATATAATCTCTTTTTCGTAAAGTAACTAGGCCTACCTTAGCAACACTGTTTAACAGACAAGATGGCTTCTTGTGTCAAAATGGCCACTTAACTTTCATAGACTTCAAACAATAGGGATGAGTGTGTGTAAGTAGCAAAATGGCTGAATCAAAGATGGCTGCCAGGACCTCAACACATGGTTTCTTGTCTGCACATGTCCTCAGACAGAACAAACACACCATGTGGTGGCAATCTTTGATTCACACATTTTGCTACTTACACACGCTCATCTCTATTGTTTGAAGTCTATGAAAGTTAAGTGGCCATTTTGACACAAGAAGCCATCTTGTCTGTCACACACTACTGTTTTTGGTTATCTTGTAAATAAAAGTGCATAAAGCCTGTTACTTTGAATCCTGCTCATTCACTATCACTGACTATTCAGTAAATGTAAACACTTAGCAAATATAAACACTGAGTAAATATAAATTTAAACACTGAGTAAATATAAATTTAAATACTTGGTAAATGTAAATATAAACACTGAGTAAATATAAATTTAAACACTGAGTCAATTTAAACACTTAGAGACTATCATTAAAACTACAAACCCTTAGAGAGTATCATTAAAACTACAAACACTTAGAGAGTATCATTTAAACTATATTGAAACTATAACACTTAGAGAGTATCATTTAAACTATATTAAACCTATAAACACTTAGAGAGTATCATTTAAACTATATTGAAACTATAACACTTAGAGAGTATCATTTAAACTATATTAAACCTATAACACTTAGAGAGTATCATTAAAACTATATTTAAACACTTAGAGAGTATCATTAAAACTATATTAAACCTATAAACACTTAGAGAGTATCACTAAAACTATATTTAAACACTTAGAGAGTATCATTAAAACTAAATTAAAACTATAAACACTTAGAGAGTATCATTTAAACTATATTGAAACTATAACACTTAGAGAGTATCATTTAAACTATATTAAACCTATAAACACTTAGAGAGTATCATTTAAACTATATTGAAACTATAACACTTAGAGAGTATCATTTAAACTATATTGAAACTATAACACTTAGAGAGTATCATTTAAACTATATTAAACCTATAACACTTAGAGAGTATCATTAAAACTATATTTAAACACTTAGAGAGTATCATTAAAACTATATTAAACCTATAAACACTTAGAGAGTATCATTTAAACTATATTGAAACTATAACACTTAGAGAGTATCATTTAAACTATATCAAACCTATAACACTTAGAGAGTATCATTAAAACTATATTTAAACACTTAGAGAGTATCATTAAAACTATATTAAACCTATAACACTTAGAGAGTATCATTTAAACTATATTGAAACTATAACACTTAGAGAGTATCATTTAAACTATATTAAACCTATAAACACTTAGAGAGTATCATTTAAACTATATTGAAACTATAACACTTAGAGAGTATCATTTAAACTATATTGAAACTATAACACTTAGAGAGTATCATTTAAACTATATTAAACCTATAACACTTAGAGAGTATCATTAAAACTATATTTAAACACTTAGAGAGTATCATTAAAACTATATTAAACCTATAAACACTTAGAGAGTATCATTTAAACTATATTGAAACTATAACACTTATAGAGTATCATTTAAACTATATTGAAACTATAACACTTAGAGAGTATCATTTAAACTATATTAAACCTATAACACTTAGAGAGTATCATTAAAACTATATAAACACTTAGAGTGTGTCGTTTTGTGGCATACTATACTCTGACATTTTTAGGACATATTATACTACAATTGTTTTATGGCATACTATACTATGACATTTACGATAATAAACAAGTACCCTTTTCTAGAATCTATGAGTAAGAGGACCCACCGGTATCCTGTCGCTGTCTATGATGGGACAATGAGCTGTAGTGAACTTGTACCGGATGATTGTCTGGATCACATCATCTGTCCTGTAGAGACACGGTATAGATGTTAAAGAAATGCATTTTACTACCTGAGCCACATGTAAAAGGAATGAAGTTTTTGATAACAACAACACACTTTTACACCACTGCAGTAATGGTGACTTCACAGTTTACAGTTTAGAATTACCAGATGAAAAATGCCTCCCTTTTCGCAGCTAAACTAAATGATGCGGTGGAGACTTTTACTGGGAAAGTGGCTGAATGTACAGTAACTCTCCCAGACTGGTGAACTGGGCACTCGGTTGTCTGTTTTGCACATACACTGCAGCTGGTGATAAACGATGATTTAACTTGTTTGTGCTTATCGTTAAGCACTAAAGCTACAGCACCGCTGCATGCGACGCACTAATCTTGACAGTTAATAATCGGTTAACGAGGGTCGGCTATTGGTCAGAAAAAAAAATGAACAATTCCAAATTAGCATCCCTACTTGCTTTCGCTGCACGTTTGCTACAACAGCAGGAAGCTTTGAAGACAAACTACTAAGAGAAGGTGAACTTCACGCAATGTTTCGGTAGAGTATTAATAATAATTTGATGTTGAAGTGTTAATGTTATGAATGAAGCTTCAAGTCATTCAGTAGGCTCCGGCGCTATTTTGAACTTGACAAACGTGGAAATCTGACCGAACCGCCTCTTCATTTAAATTATTTTCCAGCTATGTCAAATGTAGGCTATTATATCGCTATTTAAAACATATGGACTATATGGCCGGAATCTGGAATATTAACGGCCAAATTGCCCGTAAAAGAAAAGTCGAGAGTAAATCCTGAAAGGTAAGCACGCGCCTTACAATCAACAGCACCCAAAAACATGCCATTAAAAAAGTCACAAAACAGTCATAGTATGCAAAAAAAATATGAAAGCCATATTTTAGTATGTTGGAAAAAGGTCATAGTCTACTATGTCATATAAAGTCATTCTATAGTAGGCCATATAAAAAGTCATTGTAGACTATGGCAAATAAAACCATCTCCATGTTAAAATCGCTCTTTCAAATGAAAACGCCCCTGAACACACAAAGCCAAGTGTCAACGTTACAGCAAACTTTACCTGCCTGGTGAAGGATTGTTGGTCTGATGTTGGTGTCGGGTGCTTTCAGTGATCCTGTACAACTAGGATCACTGATCACAGCCTGACCTGAAACAACATGGCATATATATTATTTTTAACTAACTCAAAATCACATTTGAATGTGACATGTGGAAGCACTTTTCAGCAATAATCACAGATCTTATTTTGTCTCCAGATTCTAGACTCATGGCTATGATTCGCCTCAAGACCCAGGTGGCATCTTTTATAAAATGGTACAGCAGACTGGCAAAGAGGAGGCAGCAGCTAAACAGGTGAGTTTGAACCTCAAACCTAAACCCTTTTTTTCACATGCTATACTATGACTTATTTAAAATGACATGCTATACTATGACTTTTTATTCGACATGCAATAGTATGACTTTTTTTTCCTACATACTATACTATGACTTTTTTTTGACATACTATACTATGAGGTTTTAAAAATGACATGCTATACTATGGCTTTTTTAAAATGACATACTTTACTATGACTTTTTTAAAATGACATACTATATATTATGACTTTTTTTTCGACATGCAATACTATGACGTATTTTTAGAGCATACTATTCTATGACTTTTTTTCGACATACAATAGTATGACTTTTTTTTCAACATACTAGACTGTGACTTTTTTAAAACGACATACTATACTATGACCTTTTTTTCAACATACTATACTATGACTTTTTTAAGTTACATACTATACTATGAGTTTTAAAATGACATACTATACTATGACGTATTTTTAGAGCATACTATTCTATGACTTTTTTTTTTACATACTATACTATGACTTTTTTCAGACATGCAATAGTATGACTTTTTTTTCAACATGCTATACTATGGCTTTTTTAAAATGACATACTTTACTATGAGTTTTTTAAAATGACATACTATACTATGACCTTTTTTTCGACACGCTATACTATGACTTTGTTTTTGACATACTATACTATGACGTATTTTTAGAGCATACTATATTATGACTTTTTTAAAACAACATACTATACTATGAGTTTGTTTTCGACATACTATACTATGACCTTTTTTTCGACATACTATACTATGACTTTTAAAATGACATACTATACTATGACTTTTTTTAAAATAAGTCATAGTAATGACTTATTTAAAATGACACACTATACTATGACCTTTTTTTCGACACGGTATACTATGACTTTGTTTTTGACATACTATACTATGACTTATTTAAAATGACATGCTATACTATGACGTTGTTTTCGACATACTATACTATGACTTATTTAAAACGACATATACTATGACTTTTTTTTCGACATGCTATAGTATGACTTTTTTTTCAGACCTGTGGGGCATTGCACAGAGATTCAGAAGAACTTTAACTGTTGATAGGTAGATCTTTGTTAGTGGTGAAGTGAAGTCAGCCCTTAAATGTGGTTTTATGTCTTTTCATTTTCATATATATATGGAAGTATTTGTATAATCTTTAAATAGATAAAAGGCTTTGGTTTGTGAAAAAAAAAAAAAACATGACCATGCTCACGTTACGCACTGTTTTTGGCTTTTCATATGTTGTTTTCCTTGTTAAGAAGGAACTTTATTGGCTTGCTTGCCTTTTAACTTGGTTAGGTGCTAAATTAATGTGGCTATGGCTTTTTTAAAATGACATATTATACTATGACCTTTTTTAAAATGACATACTATACTATGACCTTTTTTTCGAAACGCTATACTATGACTTTGTTTTTGACGTACTATACTATGACGTTTTAAAAATGACATGCTATAGTATGACTTTTTTTCGACATACTATACTATGACGTATTTTTAGAGCATACTATACTATGACTTTTTTAAAATGATATATTATACTATGACTTTCTTTTTGACATACTATACTATGACTTTTTTAAAAAGACATACTATAATATGACCTTTTTTTCGACATGCTATACTATGACTTTGTTTTTGACATACTATACTATACTATGACTTATTTAAAATGACATATACTATGACTTTTTTTTCGACATGCTATAGTATGACTTTTTTTTCAACATGCTATACTATGGCTTTTTTAAAATGACATACTTTACTATGAGTTTTTTAAAATGACATACTATACTATGACTTTTTATACAACATGCTATACTATGACTTATTTAAAATGATATACTATAGTATGACTTTTTATACGACATGCTATACTATGACTTATTTAAAATGATATACTATAGTATGACTTTTTTTCGACATACAATAGTATGACTTTTTTTTCCGACATACTATACTATGACGTTTTAAAAATGACATGCTATACTATGGCTTTTTTAAAATGACATACTTTGCTCTGAGTTTTTTAAAATGACATACTATATATTATGACTTTTTTTTCGACATGCAATACTATGACGTATTTTTAGAGCATACTATACTATGACCTTTTTAAAATAACATATTATACTATGATTTTCTTTTTGACGTACTATACTATGACGTTTTAAAAATGACATGCTATACTATGACTTTTTTAAAATGACATACTATACTATGACTTTTTTCCACATGCTATAGTATGACTTTTTTTCCAACATACTAGACTGTGACTTTTTTAAAACGACATACTATACTATGACCTTTTTTTCAACATACTATACTATGACTTTTTTAAGTTACATACTATACTATGAGTTTTAAAATGACATACTATACTATGACTTTTTAAAGTTACATACTTTACTATGACTTTTTTAAAATGACATACTATACTATGATGTATTTTTAGAGCATACTATTCTATGACTTTTTTTTTTACATACTATACTATGACTTTTTTCAGACATGCAATAGTATGACTTTTTTTTCCGACATACTATACTATGACTTTTTTAAAACGACATACTATAATATGACCTTTTTTCGACATGCTATACTATGAGTTTGTTTTCGACATACTATACTATGACTTATTTAAAAAGACATACTATACTATGACCTTTTTTTCGACATACTATACTATGACTTTTTTAAGTTACATACTATACTATGAGTTTTAAAATGACATACTATACTATGACTTTTTTTAAAATGTCATAGTAATGACTTATTTAAAATGATACTATACTATGACCTTTTTTTCGACACGCTATACTATGACTTTGTTTTTGACATACTATACTATGACGTATTTTTAGAGCATACTATATTATGACTTTTTTAAAACAACATACTATACTATGAGTTTGTTTTCGACATACTATCCTAAGACTTATTTAAAACGACATACTATACTATGACCTTTTTTTCGACATACTATACTATGAGTTTTAAAATGACATACTATACTAAGACTTTTTTTAAAATAAGTCATAGTAATGACTTATTTAAAATGACACACTATACTATGACCTTTTTTTCGACACGGTATACTATGACTTTGTTTTTGACATACTATACTATACTATGACTTATTTAAAATGACATATACTATGACTTTTTTTTCGACATGCTATAGTATGACTTTTTTTTCAACATGCTATACTATGGCTTTGTTAAAATGACATACTTTACTATGAGTTTTTTAAAATGACATACTATACTATGACTTTTTATACAACATGCTATACTATGACTTATTTAAAATGATATACTATAGTATGACTTTTTATATGACATGCTATACTATGACTTATTTAAAATGATATACTATAGTATGACTTTTTTTCGACATACAATAGTATGACTTTTTTTTCCGACATACTATACTATGACTTTTTAAAAATGACATGCTATACTATGGCTTTTTTAAAATGACATACTTTGCTCTGAGTTTTTTAAAATGACATACTATATATTATGACTTTTTTTTCGACATGCAATACTATGACGTATTTTTAGAGCATACTATACTATGACCTTTTTAAAATAACATATTATACTATGATTTTCTTTTTGACGTACTATACTATGACGTTTTAAAAATGACATGCTATACTATGACTTTTTTAAAATGACATACTATACTATGACTTTTTTCCACATGCTATAGTATGACTTTTTTTCCAACATACTAGACTGTGACTTTTTTAAAACGACATACTATACTATGACCTTTTTTTCAACATACTATACTATGACTTTTTTAAGTTACATACTATACTATGAGTTTTAAAATGACATACTATACTATGACTTTTTAAAGTTACATACTTTACTATGACTTTTTTAAAATACTATGACGTATTTTTAGAGCATACTATTCTATGACTTTTTTTTTTACATACTATACTATGACTTTTTTCAGACATGCAATAGTATGACTTTTTTTTCCGACATACTATACTATGACTTTTTTAAAACGACATACTATAATATGACCTTTTTTCGACATGCTATACTATGAGTTTGTTTTCGACATACTATACTATGACTTATTTAAAATGATACTATACTATGACCTTTTTTTCGACACGCTATACTATGACTTTGTTTTTGACATACTATACTATGACGTATTTTTAGAGCATACTATATTATGACTTTTTTAAAACAACATACTATACTATGAGTTTGTTTTCGACATACTATACTAAGATTTATTTAAAACGACATACTATACTATGACCTTTTTTTCGACATACTATACTATGAGTTTTAAAATGACATACTATACTATGACTTTTTTTAAAATAAGTCATAGTAATGACTTATTTAAAATGACACACTATACTATGACCTTTTTTTCGACACGGTATACTATGACTTTGTTTTTGACATACTATACTATGACTTATTTAAAATGACATGCTATACTATGACGTTGTTTTCGACATACTATACTATGACTTATTTAAAATGACATATACTATGACCTTTTTTTCGACATGCTATAGTATGACTTTTTTTTCAACATGCTATACTATGGCTTTTTTAAAATGACATACTTTACTATGAGTTTTTTAAAATGACATACTTTACTATGACTTATTTAAAATGATATACTATAGTATGACTTTTTATACGACATGCTATACTATGACTTATTTAAAATGATATACTATAGTATGACTTTTTTTTCCGACACACTATACTATGACGTATTTTTAGAGCATACTATACTATGACCTTTTTAAAATAACATATTATACTATGATTTTCTTTTTGACGTACTATACTATGACGTTTTAAAAATGACATGCTATACTATGACTTTTTTAAAATGACATACTATACTATGACTTTTTTTTCAACATACTAGACTGTGACTTTTTTAAAACGACATACTATACTATGACCTTTTTTTCAACATACTATACTATGACTTTTTTAAGTTACATACTATACTATGAGTTTTAAAATGACATACTATACTATGACTTTTTTAAGTTACATACTTTACTATGACTTTTTTAAAATGACATACTATACTATGACGTATTTTTAGAGCATACTATTCTATGACTTTTTTTTTACATACTATACTATGACTTTTTTCAGACATGCAATAGTATGACTTTTTTTTCCGACATACTATACTATGACCTTTTTAAAACGACATACTATAATATGACCTTTTTTCGACATGCTATACTATGAGTTTGTTTTCGACATACTATACTATGACTTATTTAAAAAGACATACTATACTATGACCTTTTTTTCGACATACTATACTATGACTTTTTTAAGTTACATACTATACTATGAGTTTTAAAATGACATACTATACTATGACTTTTTTTAAAATGTCATAGTAATGACTTTTTAAAAATGATACTATACTATGACCTTTTTTTCGACACGCTATACTATGACTTTGTTTTTGACATACTATACTATGACTTATTTAAAATGACATGCTATACTATGACGTTGTTTTCGACATACTATACTATGACTTATTTAAAACGACATACTATACTATGACCTTTTTTTCGACATACTATACTATGACTTTTTTAAGTTACATACTATACTATGAGTTTTAAAATGACATACTATACTATGACTTTTTTTAAAATGTCATAGTAATGACTTATTTAAAATGATACTATACTATGACCTTTTTTTCGACACGCTATACTATGACTTTGTTTTTGACATACTATACAATGACGTATTTTTAGAGCATACTATATTATGACTTTTTTAAAACAACATACTATACTATGAGTTTGTTTTCGACATACTATCCTAAGACTTATTTAAAACGACATACTATACTATGACCTTTTTTTCGACATACTATACTATGAGTTTTAAAATGACATACTATACTATGACTTTTTTTAAAATAAGTCATAGTAATGACTTATTTAAAATGACACACTATACTATGACCTTTTTTTCGACACGGTATACTATGACTTTGTTTTTGACATACTATACTATACTATGACTTATTTAAAATGACATATACTATGACTTTTTTTTCGACATGCTATAGTATGACTTTTTTTTCAACATGCTATACTATGGCTTTTTTAAAATGACATACTTTACTATGAGTTTTTTAAAATGACATACTATACTATGACTTTTTATACAACATGCTATACTATGACTTATTTAAAATGATATACTATAGTATGACTTTTTATACGACATGCTATACTATGACTTATTTAAAATGATATACTATAGTATGACTTTTTTTCGACATACAATAGTATGACTTTTTTTTCCGACATACTATACTATGACGTTTTAAAAATGACATGCTATACTATGGCTTTTTTAAAATGACATACTTTGCTCTGAGTTTTTTAAAATGACACTATATATTATGACTTTTTTTTCGACATGCAATACTATGACGTATTTTTAGAGCATACTATACTATGACCTTTTTAAAATAACATATTATACTATGATTTTCTTTTTGACGTACTATACTATGACGTTTTAAAAATGACATGCTATACTATGACTTTTTTAAAATGACATACTATACTATGACTTTTTTCCACATGCTATAGTATGACTTTTTTTCCAACATACTAGACTGTGACTTTTTTAAAACGACATACTATACTATGACCTTTTTTTCGACATACTATACTATGACTTTTTTAAGTTACATACTATACTATGAGTTTTAAAATGACATACTATACTATGACTTTTTAAAGTTACATACTTTACTATGACTTTTTTAAAATGACATACTATACTATGACTTTTTTTAAAATAAGTCATAGTAATGACTTATTTAAAATGACACACTATACTATGACCTTTTTTTCGACACGGTATACTATGACTTTGTTTTTGACATACTATACTATGACTTATTTAAAATGACATGCTATACTATGACGTTGTTTTCGACATACTATACTATGACTTATTTAAAATGACATATACTATGACCTTTTTTTGACTGTATGACTTTTTTTTCAGACCTGTGGGGCATTGCACAGAGATTCAGAAGAACTTTAACTGTTGATAGGTAGATCTTTGTTAGTGGTGAAGTGAAGTCAGCCCTTAAATGTGGTTTTATGTCTTTTCATTTTCATATATATATGGAAGTATTTGTATAATCTTTAAATAGATAAAAGGCTTTGGTTTGTGAAAAAAAAAAAAACATGACCATGCTCACGTTACGCACTGTTTTTGGCTTTTAATATGTTGTTTTCCTTGTTAAGAAGGAACTTTATTAGCTTGCTTGCCTTTTAACTTGGTTAGGTGCTAAATTAATGTGGCTATGGCTTTTTTAAAATGACATATTATACTATGACCTTTTTTAAAATTTCATACTATACTATGACCTTTTTCTCGAAACGCTATACTATGACTTTGTTTTTGACATACAATACTATGACGTTTTAAAAATGACATGCTATAGTATGACTTTTTTTCGACATACTATACTATGACGTATTTTTAGAGCATACTATACTATGACTTTTTTAAAATGATATATTATACTATGACTTTCTTTTTGACATACTATACTATGACTTTTTTAAAAAGACATACTATAATATGACCTTTTTTTCGACATGCTATACTATGAGTTTGTTTTCGACATACTATACTATGACTTAATGACTATTGAATATATGAATATTTTAAGTCATTACAGTATTAAATTGAAATTAAACAAAACGGGTGATCCATTGTTTAAAGGAAACATTTTAAACCTGATGATATTTTTAGAGCATACTATACTATGACGTATTTTTAAAGCATGCGATACTATGACATTTTTTTCCACATACTATACAATGATTTTTTAATGACTTACCTGCTACACTCCTTCCTGCAGCCTCAGCTCCTGTGATGCCAACCTCCTGTCTCCAAGCACTGGACCTGGGGCGACAGAGCGTTCTCCATAGCTGTCCATCCCTCTGGAGGTCACTCCCCAAACACGGATGTGTACGGCACCAATCTGTTCAAGTCACAAAACAAAAGTCACCTTTTATAAACTCTATAATAGTATAGAGTTTATAAAAGGTGACTTTTTTTCGAAAATGTCGAAATTTTAAACTGAGTTTTTTTTCCACCAAATGAATCGACAGACTATACTATATGCCTTTTTTCATTAAAATTTTCGTCATTCTATACTATGACAATTTTTTACGAATATTTTTGTCATGACTTTTTTCATGAAAATTTTCGAAAATATTCGTAAAAAAATGTCATAGTATAGAATGTCGAAAATTTGAATGAAAAAAGGCATAGTATAGTCTGTCGATTCATTTGGTGGAAAAAAAACTCAGTTTAAATTTTCGTCAATTTTCATGAAAAGTCATACTATAGTATGACTTTTTTTCGAAAATGTCGAAATTTTAAACTGAGTTTTTTTCCCACAAAATGAATCGACAGACTATACTATGCCTTTTTTCATTAAAATTTTCGTCATTCTATACTATGACAATTTTTTATGAATATTTTTGTCATGACTTTTTTCATGAAAATTTTCGAAAATATTCGTAAAAAAATGTCATAGTATAGAATGTCGAAAATTTGAATGAAAAAAGGCATAGTATAGTCTGTCGATTCATTTGGTGGAAAAAAAACTCAGTTTAAATTTTTGTCAATTTTCATGAAAAGTCATACTATAGTATGACTTTTTTTCGAAAATGTCGAAATTTTAAACTGAGTTTTTTTTCCACCAAATGAATCGACAGACTATACTATGCCTTTTTTCATTAAAATTTTCGACATTCTATACTATGACAATTTTTTATGAATATTTTTGTCATGACTTTTTTCATGAAAATTTTCGAAAATATTCGTAAAAAAATGTCATAGTATAGAATGTCGAAAATTTTAATGAAAAAAGGCATAGTATAGTCTGTCGATTCATTTGGTGGAAAAAAAACTCAGTTTAAATTTTTGTCAATTTTCATGAAAAGTCATACTATAGTATGACTTTTTTTCGAAAATGTCGAAATTTTAAACTGAGTTTTTTTTCCACCAAATGAATCGACAGACTATACTATGCCTTTTTTCATTAAAATTTTCGTCATTCTATACTATGACAATTTTTTATGAATATTTTTGACATGACTTTTTTCATGAAAATTTTCGAAAATATTCGTAAAAAAATGTCATAGTATAGAATGTCGAAAATTTTAATGAAAAAAGGCATAGTATAGTCTGTCGATTCATTTGGTGGAAAAAAAACTCAGTTTAAATTTTTGTCAATTTTCATGAAAAGTCATACTATAGTATGACTTTTTTTCGAAAATGTCGAAATTTTAAACTGAGTTTTTTTTCCACCAAATCAATCGACAGACTATACTATGCCTTTTTTCATTAAAATTTTCGACATTCTATACTATGACAATTTTTTATGAATATTTTTGTCATGACTTTTTTCATGAAAATTTTCGAAAATATTCGTAAAAAAATGTCATAGTATAGAATGTCGAAAATTTTAATGAAAAAAGGCATAGTATAGTCTGTCGATTCATTTGGTGGAAAAAAAACTCAGTTTAAATTTTTGTCAATTTTCATGAAAAGTCATACTATAGTATGACTTTTTTTCGAAAATGTCGAAATTTTAAACTGAGTTTTTTTTCCACCAAATCAATCGACAGACTATACTATGCCTTTTTTCATGAAAATTTTCGACATTCTATACTATGACAATTTTTTATGAATATTTTTGTCATGACTTTTTTCATGAAAATTTTCGAAAATATTCGTAAAAAAATGTCATAGTATAGAATGTCGAAAATTTTAATGAAAAAAGGCATAGTATAGTCTGTCGATTCATTTGGTGGAAAAAAAACTCAGTTTAAATTTTTGTCAATTTTCATGAAAAGTCATACTATAGTATGACTTTTTTTCGAAAATGTCGAAATTTTAAACTGAGTTTTTTTTCCACCAAATGAATCGACAGACTATACTATGCCTTTTTTCATTAAAATTTTCGTCATTCTATACTATGACATTTTTTTATGAATATTTTTGTCATGACTTTTTTCATGAAAATTTTCGAAAATATTCGTAAAAAAATGTCATAGTATAGAATGTCGAAAATTTTAATGAAAAAAGGCATAGTATAGTCTGTCGATTCATTTGGTGGAAAAAAAACTCAGTTTAAATTTTTGTCAATTTTCATGAAAAGTCATACTATAGTATGACTTTTTTTTCGAAAATGTCGAAATTTTAAACTGAGTTTTTTTTCCACCAAATGAATCGACAGACTATACTATGCCTTTTTTCATTAAAATTTTCGACATTCTATACTATGACAATTTTTTATGAATATTTTTGTCATGACTTTTTTCATGAAAATTTTCGAAAATATTCGTAAAAAAATGTCATAGTATAGAATGTCGAAAATTTTAATGAAAAAAGGCATAGTATAGTCTGTCGATTCATTTGGTGGAAAAAAAACTCAGTTTAAATTTTTGTCAATTTTCATGAAAAGTCATACTATAGTATGACTTTTTTTCGAAAATGTCGAAATTTTAAACTGAGTTTTTTTTCCACCAAATGAATCGACAGACTATACTATGCCTTTTTTCATTAAAATTTTCGACATTCTATACTATGACAATTTTTTATGAATATTTTTGTCATGACTTTTTTCATGAAAATTTTCGAAAATATTCGTAAAAAAATGTCATAGTATAGAATGTCGAAAATTTTAATGAAAAAAGGCATAGTATAGTCTGTCGATTCATTTGGTGGAAAAAAAACTCAGTTTAAATTTTTGTCAATTTTCATGAAAAGTCATACTATAGTATGACTTTTTTTCGAAAATGTCGAAATTTTAAACTGAGTTTTTTTTCCACCAAATGAATCGACAGACTATACTATGCCTTTTTTCATTAAAATTTTCGTCATTCTATACTATGACAATTTTTTATGAATATTTTTGTCATGACTTTTTTCATGAAAATTTTCGAAAATATTCGTAAAAAAATGTCATAGTATAGAATGTCGAAAATTTTAATGAAAAAAGGCATAGTATAGTCTGTCGATTCATTTGGTGGAAAAAAAACTCAGTTTAAATTTTCGTCAATTTTCATGAAAAGTCATACTATAGTATGACTTTTTTTCGAAAATGTCGAAATTTTAAACTGAGTTTTTTTTCCACCAAATGAATCGACAGACTATACTATGCCTTTTTTCATTAAAATTTTCGTCATTCTATACTATGACAATTTTTTATGAATATTTTTGTCATGACTTTTTTCATGAAAATTTTCGAAAATATTCGTAAAAAACTGTCATAGTATAGAATGTCGAAAATTTTAATGAAAAAAGGCATAGTATAGTCTGTCGATTCATTTGGTGGAAAAAAAACTCAGTTTAAATTTTTGTCAATTTTCATGAAAAGTCATACTATAGTATGACTTTTTTTTTAAAATGTCGAAATTTTAAACTGAGTTTTTTTTCCACCAAATGAATCGACAGACTATACTATGCCTTTTTTCATTAAAATTTTCGTCATTCTATACTATGACAATTTTTTATGAATATTTTTGTCATGACTTTTTTCATGAAAATTTTCGAAAATATTCGTAAAAAAATGTCATAGTATAGAATGTCGAAAATTTTAATGAAAAAAGGCATAGTATAGTCTGTCGATTCATTTGGTGGAAAAAAAACTCAGTTTAAATTTTTGTCAATTTTCATGAAAAGTCATACTATAGTATGACTTTTTTTCGACATACTATAGTATGACGTATTTTTAGAGCATACTATACTATGACTTTTTTAAAATGATATATTATACTATGACTTTCTTTTTGACATACTATACTATGACTTTTTTAAAAAGACATACTATAATATGACCTTTTTTTCGACATGCTATACTATGAGTTTGTTTTCGACATACTATACTATGACTTAATGACTATTGAATATATGAATATTTTAAGTCATTACAGTATTAAATTGAAATTAAACAAAACGGGTGATCCATTGTTTAAAGGAAACATTTTAAACCTGATGATATTTTTATAGCATACTATACTATGACGTATTTTTAGAGCATACTATACTATGACGTATTTTTAAAGCATGCGATACTATGACATTTTTTTCCACATACTATACAATGATTTTTTAATGACTTACCTGCTACATCCTGCAGCCTAAGCTGCTGTGATGCCAACCTCCTGTCTCCAAGCACTGGACCTGGGGCGACAGAGCGTTCTCCATAGCTGTCCGTCCCTCTGGAGGTCACTCCCCAAACACGGATGTGTACTGCACCAATCTGTTCAAGTCACAAAACAAAAGTCACCTTTTATATAATAGTATAGAGTTTATAAAAGGTGACTTTTTTTCGAAAATGTCGAAATTTTAAACTGAGTTTTTTTTCCACCAAAATGAATCGACAGACTATACTATGCCTTTTTTCATTAAAATTTTCGACATTCTATACTATGACAATTTTTTATGAATATTTTTGTCATGACTTTTTTCATGAAAATTTTCGAAAATATTCGTAAAAAAATGTCATAGTATAGAATGTCGAAAATTTTAATGAAAAAAGGCATAGTATAGTCTGTCGATTCATTTGGTGGAAAAAAAACTCACTTTAAATTTTCGTCAATTTTCATGAAAAGTCATACTATAGTATGACTTTTTTTCGAAAATGTCGAAATTTTAAACTGAGTTTTTTTTCCACCAAATGAATAACAATTTAACTTTAACTTACTATAAAAAAATTGTTTTGTCTTTATTTTTTAGTCCAAATCCCGTCTTCTTACATCCTGGCTCTTGTTGTCTGTGACTTGCAAGTTGTGTTTTTAAGAAGGAGGACACAAGGCTGTGCACATACCCCTCAGTGCTAACCGGGCACCACCACACTGTCGACGTCCACGTTTCCCGGCCGCTGGTTAAGAGGATCCGTCTTTGCTCTGTCGGATGTCCGCTACGCTCTCTGGAACCCTGGCCACCATGCCCTCCAGAGACTTTGTCAGACAGATCTGGCAACCCAGACGAGATCTGTGGGGAGAAAAACACGAGTGTTATGTCTTCAGCTTTATGGTCGGCATGTTTTCAGCAACATTTATTTACACACTGTGTCTTTTTAAAAAAGTCATAGCATAGTATGTCGAAAAAAAAGTCATAGTATGCCATAAAAGTAATTTTAAAAAGTCCATTTCCATAGAAATAAACAATGAATTCATCCACATAACAAGTATTCTTTTTCTTTTAGTCTATGTGGACATGATGCTACTGAGAAATGTCCATAATTTCTATAAAAATCCAATTAAAGTGGCTATGCTCAATAGAATCCCACTACAATAACAACAGGTTCATCCCTCAGTAGAAAATGGTGCATGTATGTGTATTTCCACAGGCCTGCTTGTGTGTTTATGGCGTGTTTGTGTCCTCCTTACGTGTCAGTCAAGCCGTAGGCTAAATCTAGCATGTCCATCTCCTCGTCTGTGACCGGCCCCAGACTCTTGTAGACGTCCTCGTCAAAGATCAGATGGCATGTGGAGCACGCCAGGGTTCCCTCACACGCCCCTGAAACCACACACATACTTTTTAGGGCTGGGACGATACACCTATCTCCTGATTCGCTACTATCACGATACTTGGGTGCCGATTCGATATGTATTGCGTTTTTTTTTTAAGTATTGCGATTCGATATTACGATTTATTGTGATTTTTGTTAACACTAGACCATGGGAAAAAGTTGAATCATACACTTATAGGGTCTTTTACTTTGGAAAATAACTGAATTGACACAGTAAAAATGTTTTGGGGGCAAGGTTTTTTTTAAAAAATTTTTAAAGTTAAAAAAGGCAAACCAATTTTTTTTTAAAAAAAACCTGTTTGAAATAAATAATAAATCTTCAAAATTAACAGAAATTATAATTCAAGTGTAAACCTTTTTAATGAGCAACAATTTGGTTAAAACTTGAACAAGAATTAAAATTGTAATATATATACATAAAATTGAATTCAATAGTTTGGTGCATCCCATCAAGGACAGCCCCACTCTTTATGAAGCTCTACTTTTTATAGCTGATTTATTATTTTATGGAAAGTAATGGGATTAGTGAGTCTTCATTATCAGTTTTCTAGGTCTACAAATTGTTTTTTCAAATCCAGACAACAGAATGGCAGCAGTCAATGTGTTCAAGAATGATAGTCTGATAAATGACTCATTGTTCCTTCTTTCTGGCTACTTGCTATTTTGTAAAAATTTTCTGCTCAAGGATTTTAAAGTTCATTGCTCCCATCTCACTTTAATTTTTTTAAATCCTGGTTAAAACCTAATCTGGTACGCCTCTGATTGTGGTATAAAGCTGAACAAGTTGGCATCTTAATTTGATTTCAATTAACATTCACACAGGTGTAAGAGCACAAAAGGGTTTTTTTTTGCCTATGACTAGTTTGCATAAACCTGTTTATTTTTGCGCAATGTGTGGATGTGTCACTGTCGCTCCTGACACGGAGCTGCGTGTCTATGGGTGGTATGTACTGTATTTAAATTGAAAATGTAATAACTTGGAAAGAACATTAACTTCAGCTAAATAGTGACTTGTCCGGCGTGGCTAAGCAGATGAAGACCACCAATCACCACTCACAGCAGTGTAGCTCACACCACCTGAACACACTCCCACTGATTGCTCAGCAGCCAACCAGAGTGCACCAATCACCACTCACAGCAGGTGTAGCCCGCCCACACCTGATTAACACCACATAAAAGACAGGCAGATGCTTTTTGGCTCTACTTTTTTTTGCACAAATAGGAGACACTGCCTCTCTACGCAACAGCAACAAACAAGTTGCACCGAGTTGCTGACCGGACCAGTTTCCCTCCAAACTGCACGACTGGATCTCAACACAGCAAAGACTGCATCTTTTCACCCCGGAACCACATCTTTCTCCAGTCTGGCTGGTAAGTAATCCCCTTAGAAAATTCAACGAAATTTAAATTTTGTAAACCTCTGTCTTTAATGTTTTTTAAAAGCAATTAAATCCAACCCTTTATGCGACCCCCTCCATTTTTACTTACTTCCATTCAATAAATTTATTTTTTTTTGTTTTTTAATTAGTTAAGTTTTTTAGTATTTTAAATAAATTTTTGGATAACACTTTTCTCTTTTGTTTCAAAAGTCAAAATGAACCCTGCTATGTGAAATAAAAATTTAAACATATTATTCATTAATTATTATTAGGATTTTTTTTGGGTATAATTAGTAGTTTAATAGTATATTTTAGGATACTATTTAATGACACTAACATCATTTTCTCTTTGTTTCAGAAACTGCTGACCCGAGGATGGTTTAACTCACTGACTGAGTGAGTGAGTAGTTTAATATAAATTTAAACATATTATTCAATATAACTTATAATTATTTGGAGACCCATTTTAACGTCTTTGCCTAGAGCTTATTGCCATTAAGGGAATTTATACATTTTTGCTTGTATGTCCTTAAAAGTGCCAAAAGAATATTACTTTTAACCTTATTTACCAAAGTCTAAACTGTTGGTATCAAATGCTTGTTGTCTTATTTCTCAACTATATCAGTTCAAAGTTAAAACCTGCTAATTTAAACTACCTGGTGTTGCCTTTTTTTACCATCAACAAGTAGAATCTGTCATTAGTGATTAATCATTGGATTCCCCCCAAAGCTAATTAAGGGTATTGTTTATGATAGTAAAATCATATTCATATATAGAGCCACCAAAACTCACATCTAAGTGTTTATCTTTATATTTACCAAGTGTTTATCTTTATATTTACAAGTGTTTATCTTTATATGTATTATGTATACTGTGTTTTTTTTGTATTTCTAAGTGTTTAAATAAAGTATTTGTTTTTACTTCACTGAGTCCTCTTACTCATAGATTCTAGAAAAGGGTACTTGTTTATGATGTAAATGTCATAAACACTTGGGTGTGATGTTTTGGTGGCATACTATAGTATGCCACCAAAACATCACACTCTAAGTGTTTATTAGTAAGTGTTTCTTTTTAATTTTACTTTGTCTTTATTTTTTATTTTTTTTTATTTTTACTAAGTTATTATTTTTCCTAAGTTTTATTTTTTCTTTTAACTAAGTTATTTTTTTTTTATAAGTTTTTTTTTTTTTCTAAAAGTTTATTTTATTTTTTTTTACTAAAAGTTTATTTTTTTTTTGTTTTTACTAAAAGTTTATTTTTATTTTTTTTTCTAAAAGTTTTTTTTTTTATTTTTTTTTTTACAAAAAGTTTTTTTTTATTTTTTTACTAAAAGTTTATTTTTTTTGGTTTTTTTTAAAAGTTTATTTTTTTTTGGGTTTTACTAAAAGTTTATTTTTTTTTGGGTTTTACTAAAAGTTTATTTTTATTTGGTTTTACTAAAAGTTTATTTTTTTTTGGGTTTTACTAAAAGTTTATTTTTTTTTGGGTTTTACTAAAAGTTTTTTTTTTTATTTGGTTTTACAAAAAGTTTATTTTTTTTGGGTTTTAAAAAAAAGTTTATTTTTATTTTTTTATTTTAAAAATTATTTTTATAAAATTTATTTTATTTTTTTTTTCAAGTGTTTCAATAAAGTGTTGGTTTTTACCAAGTGTTGAATTTTTTTTAAGTGTTTCAGACCATTTGTTGCAGTTACACTTTTTCACCAAAAAAAAACAAAAATTTTAAGGGTTCCCCTTTTGCAAAAAACCCTAAAGGCTCACATCAGTGAGACTTAGTGTTTTGTAATGAACAGGCATCAAAGTTACAGGCTTTACACACTTTATTCAACAACAGTACATTTACAAGATAAACAACATTGTGTAGGTGACAGATCAGTTCTAAAAAGACTACAAACAGTGCTGATGTAAGTAGCAAAATTTCTGAATCAAAGATTGGCACACAGTCTATGAAACTAAAGTGGCCATCTTTTCTAAATGTGTATGTTTAAAACAAATTTAGTTTATGTGTTGGGTTACAAGAGTTAACTTAGCAAATATGTACAGAGGTTAAACATTGTTGCTAAGGTAGGCATACTAAATTTACCCAGTTCATGGATGTGAGGTCTTGCAGGTTCTTCTGCTGTGAGGAGACAGAAAAAAGGTTTAGGATTAAGACACCATCTTTGTATGAAACCAAGTGGCCATATTGTCTTTGTCATTAAAGATTTTCTGAATAAATATGTTTATGTGTTGTATATGTACAGAGGTGAGTAAGATTACATAAGTTTCAAAGACACCATCTTTGATTCGCCCTTTTGTTTGTCATCTATGAAACCAAGTGGCCATCTTTGTCATTTAAACAAATTCACAGTCTGTGTTGTGTTAGAAAAGACTTAACTTAGCATATATGTACAGAGGTTTAGGAGTAAGACTACATGCCATTTTTGGCTTGTGAATAAATATGTTTAAAACAAATTCAGTTTATGTGTTGCGTTACTTTACCCAATCCTTTGTTTGGCTAGAGTTGTCTTGCCAGTTTAGGAGTAAGACTACATTACAAGGTTTCAAAGACACCATCTTTGATTCAGCCCTTTTGTTTGTAGTGAATAAATATGTTTAAAACAAATACACAGTTTAGGTGTCTATGTACAGAGGTTAAACAGTGTTATTTTTCCCCTCCATGGAAGAAAAAGAGGTTCTGGCAGTCCCCCAAATCCTTTGTTTGGCTAAAGTTGTCCTGAAGTCTTGCAGGTCCTGTGAGGTTAGGAGCAGAGACAGACAAAGGGATTAGGCCTGGCACATGTTAACAAGAAAAAATTTGGGAAATTTTCAGAAAAGATGAGCACGGGCATCTTTTGTTCCAAGGTCGAGATGATTCAGACAAAGGGCCAAATGAGCCAAAAATAAGACTAACTAAGTCCAGAGACTCTGTCGGGGCCCTTTCTTAGCTCTTTAAACAGGCTTACGTCGGCAAACCAGACTAGTTAGCGCCCATACTCTCGTTTCCGACTGACTCTTTCGGCTGCCAGGCAGGAAATGCCGAGGATTTATAACAGCAGACACACCTGAACACAATCCCCCTGATTGCTCAGCAGCCAACCAGAGTGCACCGATCACACCAGGTGTAGCCCGCCCACACCTGATTAGCACCATATAAAATACAGGCAGATGCCTCTTTGCTCTTTATTTTCCTCTGAACAAGCTAGGAGACACTGCTCGTTGTTGCTGTTGTGTAGGGACACAACAGCAACAAACAAGTTAGCATCAAGCTGCTAACCGGACCAGTTTCCCTCCAAACTGCACGACTGCATCTTTTCACCCTCGAACCACATCTTTCTCCAGTCTGGCCGGTGGACCGGTAACGTAACTGGACCACATTAGCCCAGAATTACACACAGCAAAGCCCTAAACTTTAAAACATGTTAAACCTCTGTCTATGTACATGTATTGATTTAATGCCACATTTGACACATATTAACATCACACACCCTTTGTGCTCAGGTCCCGGTGGCTATCTTGGTACTTGCACATGGTCTATTCAACCTAAGTCGCCTAAGACAGTGTCTTGGTTTGTTATTTAATTAGATTAATATGTCTTTTTATTATCTTGTAAATAAATGTTTGTGGAGTATACTAGTGATGGTGAGATGAAGCTTCATGAAGCATTGAAGCTTTCCAGCAAATTGGTTCGAAAAAGGGTTCATTACTCGAGGCTTCATGTGCACACGCAACCACCTGGTGGCCAAAGAGTGTAAAACAGGCAGATATGATCTTAACCATGTGATCTGTATTTTGCGCAAGTAAAGGCTGTTGGAATGACTATAAACAATTAAAAAAAAATCGATTACCAGGTAATCCATTTATATCTATATAATATGTAGTATATGTATATTTTCTAGGAAGTAAATAACATACATGTATAATAAACTGTAATTGTTTTGTGAGTAATGCATCTTATGTGTGCCAAGATCTGAACCACTTCTTGAACCAGTGACGCGGTATGGCCGGGCAGCGAGGCTTCGGACGTCATCAATGACGTCATTTGTCTAAAACGATACAAGCCTCGATACGCGCATCGCGGAAAACTTCCTGGATTACTCGACACACGCTCCGAAGCCTCGGCACAGCACGTAACATCACTAGAGTATACATGCTTGTCTCTTTAAAGTTTCTTAAAAGTCAATAATGCCAACCGCTGCTATGTCGACAACTACAAAATCCTTAAACTTTTACTGTCTATTCATATAGTGATTTTTTGGGGATAGTTAGTAGTTTAATTAGTATATTTTAGAATACTATTTAATGACACTAACATCATTTTCTCTTTGTTTCAGAAACTGCTGACCCGAGGACGGTTTAATATAAATTTAAACATATTATTCAATATAACTTATAATTATTTGGAGAGCCATTTTAAGGTCTTTGCCTAGAGCTTATTGCCATTAAGGGAATTTATACGTTTTTGCTTGTATGTCCTTGCATGTGCCAAAAGAATAGTACTTTTAACCTTATTTATCAAAGTCTAAACTGTTGGTATCAAATACTTGAGTTGTCTTATTTCTCAACTATATCAGTTCAAAGTTAAAACCTGCCAATTTAAACTACCTGGTGTTGCCTTCTTTTACCATCAACAAGAGAATCTCTCTAATTAATGATTTAAACATTGGATTGCCCCAAAAGATAATTTGTGTATAACAAAGGGTTTTTGGGGTTTTTTTCTGATTATTTATGCCCTCGAAAAATACTATGACTTTTTTTTTGTCATACTATACTAAGACTTTTTTTTTGTCATACTATACCATGACTTTTTAAAATGAATAATATACTATGACTTTTTTTTGCATACTATACTATGACTTTTTTTAAAAAGAATAATATACTATGACTTTTTTTAAAATCATACTATGATTTTTTTGACATAATATACTATGACTTTTTTTTGGCATACTTTTTGACTTTTTTGACATACTAACTATGACTTTTTTTAAAAAGGCATACTATACTTTTTTTTTTTGCATACTATACTATGACTTTTTTTTTGTATAATATACTATGACTTTTTTTTTTCATACTATACCATGACTTTTTTAAAATGACATAATATACTATACTTTTTTTTGCATACTATACTTTACTTTTTTTTTGACATACTATATATGACTTTTTTTTGCTACTATACTATGACTTTTTTTTGCATCTATACCATGACTTTTTTTAAAAAGACATACTATACTATGAACTATTTTTTTTTCAAAACAAACAAAACCCTTTTTAAAATTTCTTTTTAGTTGGTTTTTAAAATGAAAATTCCCCCCAAAAGACCCCCTTTTTTCGACATTCTAAAAGAAATTTTTTTTGACATCTAACCCCAACTTTTTTGACCTAAAAAGGAAGAAAAAATTTTTTGTAATCATGGGTTTTTAAAATAAACCCCAACCCCCCGACTTTTTTAAAATGATTATAATTATAATTTTTTTAATTACCCCCAAAAAATTTCTTTTAAGAAATGTTTATCTTTTTTTCAAACTTTGTTTCTCCAATTTACGTTTTTTGGGTTTTAAAAAAAGAAAAAGTTAAAAAATTTTTTTCAAACTGTTTAAAATTCAAACCAAGGGAAAAATTTTTAAAGGTTTTTTTTTCAAAAATTTTTAAAACCAAAAATTTCCCGAAATAAACTTTTGTTTGAAAAACTAAAAAAAAAACAAAAAAAATTTTTTAAAATGCAAACTTACCTTTTACTTTTTTCACAACTTTCCAGACTTTTTTTATTTAAATTTTTGAAAAATTTTCGGGGAAAAAAATGTCAATGGTTAAAATGCAAAAAGTTTATTAAAAAAGGCATAGTAAATCTGGCGATTAAATTTGGGGGAAAAACAAACTCAGTTTAAAAACGCAATTTTCTGAAAAAAGACATCTATTTATGACTTTTTTAAAAAAAATTTTTGAAATTTTTTAAAAACCAATTTTTTTTCCAAAAAATTTTAAAAAGACAACTATACTATGCCCTTTTTTCATTAAACAATTTTTGGCATTCTATACTATGAATTTTTTTTTACAATATTTTTGACATCTATAGTATGACTTTTTTAAAAGAAAATTTTGAAAAAAATTTTAAAAAAATGTCATAGTTTTTTAAAATTTTTGGAAAATTTTCATGAAAAAAGGCAGTATAGTTCTTTTTTTGAAATTTTAAAAAATTTGGTTTTAAAAAAAACTTTTTAAAAAAATTTAAAATTTTTCAAAATTTTAATTTTCATGAAAAAAGACATGCTATAGTATGACTTTTCATGAAAATTTTCGAAATTTTAAACTGAGTTTTTTTTTTACCAAATTAATCGACAGACTATACTATGCCTTTTTTCATGAAAATTTTTGACATTCTATACTATGACATTTTTTTACGAATATTTTTGACATGCTATAGTATGACTTTTTTCATGAAAATTTTCGAAAATATTCGTAAAAAAATGTCATAGTATAGAATGTCGAAAATTTTCATGAAAAAAGGCATAGTATAGTCTGTCGATTAATTTGGTGGAAAAAAAAATCAGTTTAAAATTTCTCAATTTTCATGAAAAGACATGCTATAGTATGACTTTTATGAAAATTTTTGAAATTTTAAACTGAGTTTTTTTTACCCACAAAATTAAACGACAGACTATACTATGCCTTTTTTCATGAAAATTTTCGACATTCTATACTATGACATTTTTTTACGAATATTTTCGACATGCTTTTAGTATGACTTTTTTTATGAAAATTTTTGAAAATATTCGTAAAAAAATGTCATAGTATAGAATGTCGAAAATTTTCATGAAAAAAGGCATAGTATAGTCTGTCGATTAATTTGGTGGAAAAAAAAATCAGTTTAAAATTTCTCAATTTTCATGAAAAAAGACATGCTATAGTATGACTTTTCATGAAAATTTTCAAATTTTAAACTGAGTTTTTTTTCCACCAAATGAATCGACAGACTATACTATGCCTTTTTTCATGAAAATTTTCGACATTCTATACTATGACATTTTTTTACGAATATTTTCGACATGCTTTTAGTATGACTTTTTTCATGAAAAATTTCGAAAATATTCGTAAAAAAATGTCATGGGATAGAATGTCAAAATTTTCATGAAAAAAGGCATAGTATAGTCTGTCGATTAATTTGGTGGAAAAAAAACTCAGTTTAAAATTTCTCAATTTTTATGAAAAAAAACATGCTTAGTATGACTTTTCATGAAAATTTTCGAAATTTTAAACCCGAGTTTTTTTTCCCCCCAAATTAATCGACAGACTATACTATGCCTTTTTTTATGAAAATTTTCGGCATTCTATACTTGACATTTTTTTACGAATATTTTCGACATGCTATAGTATGACTTTTTTCATGAAAATTTTTGAAAATATTCGTAAAAAAATGTCATAGTATAGAATGTCGAAAATTTTCATGAAAAAAGGATAGTATAGTCTGTCGATTAATTTGGTGGAAAAAAAACTCAGTTTAAAATTTCGTCAATTTTCAGGGAAAAAAAACATCTATAGATGTTTTTGAAAAAAAAATTTTAAACTAGTTTTTTTAAAAAAAATCAAGTATATATGTTTTTAAAAACAAAATTTTATATATACATTTTTTTAAAAAAGTATAGTATATTTTTTGTTTTGAAAAAAAAAAAGTCATACTATAGCATGTCGAAAAAAAAGTCGTACTATAGCATGTCGAAAAAAAAGTCATACTATAGTATGTCGAAAAAAACAGTCATAGTATCATATGTTATTTTAAATAAGTCATAGTATAGTATGTCGAACACAACGTCATAGTATAGCATGTCATTTTAAAAAAGTCATAGTATAACTAGTATATACTATACTATGACTTTTAAAAAATGACATACTATACTATGACTTTTTTTGTCATACTATTCTATTACTTTTTAAAAATGACATAGTATACTATGACTTTTAAAATTTGTCATACTATTCTATGTACTTTTTTAAAATGACATACTATACTATGACTTTTTTAATGACATACTATTCTATGACTTTTTTAAAATGACATACTATACTATGACTTTTTTAAAAGACATACTAATACTATACTTTTTTAAAATGACATACTATACTATGACTTTTTTAAAATGAAATATATAAATTAATAATATATATGACTTTTTAAAATGACATACTATACTATGACTTTTTTAAAATGACATACTATACCATGACTTTTTTTTTGTCATATTATAGTATGACTTTTTAAAATGACATACATGTATATTATTGTAAATACACTATTATTTTTATTTTATTTTTTTACTTTATTTTATTATGTTATTCTTTTGCTACTTAACCTACTGTTTCTTTTCTTAATGGAGCTTCCCAGCTAAATGTATTTCACACGATTGTACCTGTACCGGCGTGACATTAAACATCTTGAATCTTGAATCACTTGAGTCTTTTACCTTAGAGGAAGTTTTTTGTCTCCGTCTGTCGGTAGCAGCACTTCTTGCTGCAGGTTCTTCTGCATAGAGGTTAAGAGGAGAGACAGACAAAGGGTTTAGTCCTGGCACATGGTATCAAGACAACATTTTGGGCAGTGTAAATTGGAAGGCACTTACGTCTTCTGCTTTAGAAGTTCTTTGTGAGGCCTTTTGCAGGTTTTTCTGCTCCAAGGTTGAGAAGATTCAGACAAACGGCAGCCATGTGGTCCGGTTCAGGATGGAGGGACTCTGGGAAAGACGGGAAAATGATTGTAGCACATGGTAACAGGACAGACATGGCATAAAATGGGTAAAAATGCAGGAAAGCAGACAAACCTGTAGAGAATCCTGTAGAAATTTCGGCATAGCCCCGTGCACGTGCTTCTCTTCACGTGCACAGACAAACGTGCATTGCATGAGTGTCTTCGCCCGCACCGACTGTCCGCATGCGACTGACGCTGACACATTGCTTTCCTAACTTTGTAAAACTAAATGTGACCAATTACTTATTAACATGACAACTCTTTGTACAAATCTTCTCAATTAACAAGGACTACAAGTCACATGTCAACCTGTTTAATGCTGCAACTAATATCTCTCCTTTTGTGTTTCCAAAGCAGTGAGGGACTACTTCACTTCACACCGCGCACCAACCTCAGAGCGGCCAGCAGGTGGCGCTCGCCCTGGTGGAGAGTTGCAGGGAGTGGCTGAAGAAAAATAATAATAAAATAAATAATAAAAATAAAATTACATGATTAACGCGTAATTATTGGTTTAAATTTGTGGATATTGGTAAGGGAAAAGGACCAAGAAACATTTTCATTTCCAACTAAATATATGTACAAATGACAGTTCAACACACCATTAGAAAGGTGATTTTTTTTTTATTACATTATTTGTCACTCTATACATGGATATACAGTATGTGTGTGTTCTAGCTATGTACAATCACATGATGCAATTATATGGTTACATGAAGGCTCTGATCAAGGGGTATACATAAAATATGTGTAGAAAAAAATACAATATGCATCAGCACAATCTCTAAGGCGTAGAGAACTGTTAGTTGCATCGGTTCACAGGCTGCAATCAGCTGTGTAGCTTCACCTTGTTCAGTCAATATGACTGAATTCACAAGAAAAGATTAGATATTTAAAGGCACAGCCACAGACTACAGGTGTATAACAGTGACAGGTTGCAGTCTGGGGGTTAATAAGGGACAAACCTTAAATCAGGATGGATTATTAATAATATTTTTGTCTTAGCTTAGAGTTTATGTCATAATACCTTACACTGGTTACCGAGTTTACAATTTAACTTTAACATACTATAAAAAATTGTGTTTGTCTCTATTTTTTAGTCCAAATCTCGTATTCTTACATCCTGGCTCTTGTTGTCTGTGACTTGCAAGTTGTGTTTTTAAGAAGGAGGACACAAGGCTGTGCACATACCCCTCAGTGCTAACCGGGCACCACCACACTGTCGACGTCCACGTTTCCCGGCCGCTGGTTAAGAGGATCCGTCTTTGCTCTGTCGGATGTCCGCTACGCTCTCTGGAACCCTGGCCACCATGCCCTCCAGAGACTTCGTCAGACAGATCTGGCAACCCAGACGAGATCTGTGGGGAGAAAAACACGAGTGTTAAGTCTTCAGCTTTATGGTCGGCATGTTTTCAGCAACATTTATTTACACACTGTGTCTTTTTAAAAAAGTCATAGATAGTATGTCGAAAAAAAAGTCATAGTATGCCATAAAAGTAATTTTAAAAAGTCCATTTCCATAGAAATAAACAATGAATTCATCCAAATAACAAGTATTCTTTTTCTTCTAGTCTATGTAGACATGATGCTACTGAGAATTGTCCATAATTTCTATAAAAATCCAATTAAAGTGGCTATGCTCAATAGAATCCCACTACAATAACAACAGGTTCATCCCTCAGTAGAAAATGGTGCATGTATGTTTATTTCCACAGGCCTGCTTGTGTGTTCATGGCGTGTTTGTGTCCTCCTTACGTGTCAGTCAAGCCGTAGGCTAAATCTAGCATGTCCATCTCCTCGTCTGTGACCGGCCCCAGACTCTTGTAGACGTCCTCGTCAAAGATCAGATGGCATGTGGAGCACGCCAGGGTTCCCTCACACGCCCCTGAAACCACACACATACTTTTTAGGGCTGGGACGATACACCTATCTCCTGATTCGCTACTATCACGATACTTGGGTGCCGATTCGATTTGTAATGCGTTTTTTTTAAGTATTGCGATTCGATATTACGATTTATTGTGATTTTTGTTAACACTAGACCATGGGAAAAAGTTGAATCATACACTTATAGGGTCTTTTACTTTGGAAAATAACTAATTTGACACAGTAAAAATGTTTGATTTTCAGCATGTATGTAGTCAGAGATGTCCTGAAGTCAATATATATCAGTCATATTATAAAATCCCCTTTACTGTCTTGTTTACGTACCAAAGCCATCGAAGTCGAGGTCTTCATTAATGACAATATCGAGCAGTGAGTCTCCAGGCGACCCCTTCACTGTGATCTTCTCCCCGTCTCTGTTGAAGAAGGGGACCGTCACCTTGTTGTCTGACCTGACAAACACACACAGACACTTTTAGTTTAACAATTCTAACTCGTATTTTCCCCAATACACAAACAAATTACTCATTTATACCTGCTAGGCTCCAACACATTTTACTGCTCTCTTTACATTTATTTTATTGAAAACAAATGGTGCTTAATTTACAGTGCATAGAAGATTTGTGCATGAAATAAAATATTTAAAAGAAAAAAAATATGTGTACAGATACATGTAAATGTACTTCAACAGTCAAGTAAGTAAAATAGTGATAATTATATATTAAAGAAACAAAAAACACATGTATGAATATGCACAAATCCAGTGAACACACCAGATGTAAACAGCTGTGAAAATACAGCACTTTACTGACATCTAGTGGTCAGAGCTCATCACTACACTCAGACCAAAGATACCAAAGAGCTTCAAGTTCTCAGAACAGTGTAAACTATTAAAATCCCCTTTACTGTCTTGTTGATTTGTATAAGCACTATTTAGGCGATAATCAGAAAATTAAGCTGCAACTATTTTCATCATCAATTAATCATTTAAGTCATTTTTTCAAACCAAATTTGATGGTTCCAAGCTAAAAGCACAAGCACGCAAAAGCACTCTTAAAAATACACGTTAAACCTCTGTTTACCTGCCACTATATAAACATGAAGACGATGACTTTCACAGAACTATGACATATTTTAACAGTGTTGGATGAGACAACATGCGTCCATTGTGCAGTCAATCAGTTCATGTTTCTGTTCAGCCCATCAAGGTCAAGGATAAACATTCTTCATCTGCTTAGCCACGCCGGACAAGTCACTATTTAGCTGAAGTTAATGTTCTTTCCAAGTTATAACATTTCCAATTTAAATACAGTACATACCAGTCCAACCTCCACGCAGCTCCGTGTCAGGACCCAATCAGATGCCTCCCTGCCTCCCTGCTCGTGCTCTACCCTCAGCGTGCACCAGCATGAACTAGAAAGCGCGTGTCCGCCGCACGTTCACTGGAGGAAGGCAGAGAAAACTCAGCTCTTAAAACACCGGACAACCAGCACGAACTCGTACCACTACCATATTATCGAAAAATACAACTTTGATTTAGTTGTTTATGTTCTGTTAGTTTACTTTATAAGATACTGCAGGTTTAAACTATTTATTCTAACAGCTCAAAGTGAAGTCAGACAAACAGGATTATCAACGAGGGGAGACGGCGGATATAAAACATTACGTTACTCAAACTGCTTTTTCAGTTACAGAAACACACGAGTGGACTGATCTCCCTCCAGATATTAGAGTAACTTTAAAAAGGGTCGTGTTGTCTCAGCAGGTATCTCGCCATCTAACATCGTAAAACTGTCAATATTCTAAATCTACACAGTTGATTTCTCGCCTCAACATTTTTCAGAAGTGAATTTAGTGATGAAATAGCTACGAAAAATGTGAAGTATTAACGATGCGGCGGTGCTCGTGCATGTGTGAGGAGGGAGGGGGGGGGGGGTTTAGACGGAGCTCCTGAGGCGATGCTTCTTTCAAATTATGCTAGCTTTCCAAGACTGCAGACCCTATCTTTAAGTAATTAGTAATAAACAAAACTAATTAAAATAGTATTTATACTTATATAGTGTGTCTGCTTTATATCGGCAGACACACCTGAACACACTCCCCCTGATTGCTCAGCAACCACCCAGAGTGCACCAATCACCACTCACAGCAGGTGTAGCTCACACCACCTGAACACACTCCTACTGATTGCTCAGCAGCCAACCAGAGTGCACCAATCACCACTCACAGCAGGTGTAGCCCGCCCACACCTGATTAACACCATATAAAAGACAGGCAGATACCTCTTGGCTTTTTCTTTTCTTTTGCACCAGCTAGGAGACACTGCTCTCTCTACGCAACAGCAACAAACAAGTTTGCACCGAGCTGCTGACCTGACCAGTTTCCCTCCAGACTGCACGACTGGATCTCAACACAGCAAAGACTGCATCTTTTCACCCTGGAACCACATCTTTCTCCAGTCTGGCTGGTAACGTAACTGGACCACATTAGCACAGAATTACACACAGCAAAGCCTTAAACTTTAAAACCTGTAAACCTCTGTCTATGTACATGTATTGATTTAATGCCACATTTGACACATATTAACATCACACACCCTTTGTGCTGAGGTCCCGGTGGCCATCTTGGTACTTGCACATGGTCTATTCAACCTAAGTTGCCATCTTGTCTTTGTTTGTTATTTAATTAGATTAATATGTCTTTTTATTATCTTGTAAATACATGTTTGTGGAGTATACATGCTTGTTTCTTAAAAGTCAATAATGCCAACCGCTGCTATGTCGACAACTAAAAAATCCTTAAACTTTTACTATATTCATATAGTGATTTTTGGGTATAGTTAGTAGTTTAATTAGTATATTTTAGGATACTATTTAATGACACTAACATCATTTTCTCTTTGTTTCAGAAACTGCTGACCCGAGGATGGTTTAACTCAGTGAGTGAGTGGTTTAATATAAATTTAAACATATTATTCAATATAACTTACAATTATTTGGAGAGCCATTTTAACGTCTTTGCCTAGAGCTTATTGCCATTAAGGGAATTTATACATTTTTGCTTGTAGGTCCTTACATGTGCCAAAAGAATAGTACTTTTAACCTTATTTATCAAAGTCTAAACTGTTGGTATCAAATACTTGAGTTGTCTTATTTCTCAACTATATCAGTTCAAAGTTAAAACCTGCCAATTTAAACTACCTAGTGTTGCCTTCTTTTACCATCAACAAGTAGAATCTCTCTAATTAATGATTAATCATTGGATTGCCCCAATAGCTAATTTGTGTATAACAAAGTGGGTTTTTGCTGATTATTTATGCCCTCTACATGCTATAGTATGACTTTTTGTTTTTTAAGTGTTTATTTTTGTATTTTGTAAGTATTTAAATAAAGTCTTTGTTTTTACTAAGTGAAGTTTTTCTACCTGAGTCCTCTTACTCATAAAGGGGATTTATATAGTAAGCAT
>CAKAOJ020001724.1:0-30768 GCA_916701645.2 Sebastolobus alascanus | reverse complement strand
TTTTTCAAACTTTTTTTACTCGGACATTTTTCACACTTTTTTTACTAGGACTTCTTTTTTTTTAATTTTTTACACTGATATTTGTCACACTTTTTTTACTCAGACATTTTTTCCAGACATTTTACTCTGACATTTTTCAGATTTTTTTTACTTGACTTTTTTCAAACTTTTTTTACTTGGAGATTTTTTTCCAGACATTTTTACTCAGACATTTTTCAGACTTCTTTTTTTTAATTTTTACTCAGACATTTTTTTAGACTTTTTTACTCAGACATTTTTCAGACTTTTTCAATAAGACATTTTTCAGACTTTTTTTACTCTGACTTTTTTCAGACTTTTTTACTTTGACTTTTTCACACTTTTTTTACTCTGACTTCTTTTATTTCTACTTTTTTACTCGGACATTTTTCAGACTTTTTTCACACAGACATTTTCAGACTTTTTTTACTCTGACTTTTTTCACACTTTTTTACTCTGACTTCTTTTTTTTTTACTTTTTTACACGGACATTTCTCAGACTTTCTTTTTTATTTACTTTTTTACTCTGACATTTTTCAGACTTTTTTTATTTTACTTTTTTACTCAGACATTTTTCAGACTTTTTCACTCAGACATTTTCCAGACTTTTTTACTCTGACATCTTTTTTTTTTACTTTTTTACTCGGACATTTTTCAGACTTTTTTTACTCTGACTTTTTTCAAACTTTTTTTACTCGGAGATTTTTTTCCAGACATTTTTACTCAGACATTTTTCAGACCTTCTTTTTTTAACTTTTCTACTCAGACATTTTTTTAGACTTTTTTACTCAGACAATTTTCAGACTTCTTTTTTTTTACTTTTTTACTCAGACATTTTTCAGGCATTTTTCAGACTTTTATTACTCGGACATTTTTCAGACTTCTTTTTTTCTACTTTTTTACTCAGACATTTTTCAGACTTTTTCACTCAGACATTTTTCAGACTTCTTTTTTTCAGTCTTCTTTTTTTCTGACATTTCTCACAATTTTTTTACTAGGACTTCTTTTTTTAAAAATTTTTTACTCTGATATTTTTCAGACTTTTTTTACTCGACATTTTTCACACTTTTTTTACTAGGACTTCTTTTTTTTTTAATTTTTTACACTGATATTTTTCAAACTTTTTTTACTCGGACATTTTTTCCAGACATTTTACTCAGACATTTTTCAGACTTCTTTTTTTAACTTTTCTACTCAGACATTTTTTTAGACTTTTTTACACGGACATTTTCAGACTTCTTTTTTTTTACTTTTCTACTCAGACATTTTTTTAGACTTTTTTACACGGACATTTTTCAGACTTCTTTTTTATTACTTTTTTACTCTGACTTTTTTCACACTTTTTTACTCTGACTTCTTTTTTTTTTATTTTTTACACGGACATTTCTCAGACTTCTTTTTTATTTACTTTTTTACTCTGACTTTTTTCAGGCATTTTTTATTTTACTTTTTTACTCAGACATTTTTCAGACTTTTTCACTCAGACATTTTCCAGACTTTTTTACTCTGACTTTTTTTCACACTTTTTTACTCTGACTTTTTTCACACTTTTTTACTCTGACTTTTTTCAAACTTTTTTTACTCGGAGATTTTTTTCCAGACATTTTTACTCAGACATTTTTCAGACTTCTTTTTTTTAACTTTTCTACTCAGACATTTTTTTAGACTTTTTTACTCAGACATTTTTCAGACTTTTCAATAAGACATTTTCAGACTTTTTTACTCTGACTTTTTTCAGACTTTTTTTACTCGGACTTCTTTTTTTTTATTTTTTTACTCAGACATTTTCAGACTTTTTCTACTTTGACTTTTTTCACACTTTTTTACTCTGACTTCTTTTATTTCTACTTTTTTACTCGGACATTTTTCAGACTTTTTCACACAGACATTTTTCAGACTTCTTTTTTTCAGTCTTCTTTTTTTCTGACATTTCTCACAATTCTTTTACTAGGACTTCTTTTTTTAAAAATGTTTTACTCTGATATTTTTCAGACTTTTTTTACTCGGACATTTTTCACACTTTTTTTACTAGGACTTCTTTTTTTTTAAATTTTTTACACTGATATTTTCACACTTTTTTTACTCGGACATTTTTTCCAGACATTTTTACTCAGACATTTTTCAGATTTTTTTACTCAGACATTTTTCACACTTTTTTACTCAGACATTTTTCAGACTTTTTCACTCAGACATTTTTCAGAATTTTTTTACTCTGACTTTTTTCAAAACTTTTTTTACTCGGAGATTTTTTTCCAGACATTTTTACTCAGACATTTTTCAGACTTCTTTTTTTTAACTTTTCTACTCAGACATTTTTTTAGACTTTTTTACTCAGACATTTTTCAGACTTTTTCAGACTTTTATTACTCGGACATTTTTCAGACTTCTTTTTTTTAACTTTTCTACTCAGACATTTTTTTAGACTTTTTTACTCAGACATTTTCAGACTTTTTCTACTTTGACTTTTTTCACACTTTTTTACTCTGACTTCTTTTATTTCTACTTTTTTACTCGGACATTTTTCAGACTTTTTCAAACAGACATTTTCAGACTTTTTTACTCTGACTTTTTTCACACTTTTTTACTCTGACTTCTTTTTTTTTTACTTTTTTACACGGACATTTCTCAGACTTCTTTTTTATTTACTTTTTTACTCTGACTTTTTTCAGGCATTTTTCACACTTTTTTTACTCAGACTTCTTTTTTTTTTAATTTTTTACTCTGACATTTTTCAGACTTTTTTTATTTTACTTTTTTACTCAGACATTTTTCAGACTTTTTCACTCAGACATTTTCCTGACTTTTTTACTCTGACATCTTTTTTTTTACTTTTTTACTCGGACATTTTTCAGACTTTTTTTACTCTGACTTTTTTCAAACTTTTTTTACTCGGAGATTTTTTTCCAGACATTTTTACTCAGACATTTTTCAGATTTCTTTTTTTTAACTTTTCTACTCAGACATTTTTTTAGACTTTTTTACTCAGACAATTTTCAGACTTCTTTTTTTTACTTTTTTACTCAGACATTTTTCAGACTTTTTCACTCAGACATTTTTCAGACTTCTTTTTTTCAGTCTTCTTTTTTTCTGACATTTCTCACACTTTTTTTACTAGGACTTCTTTTTTTAAAAATTTTTTACTCTGATATTTTTCAGACTTTTTTTACTCGGACATTTTTCACACTTTTTTTACTAGGACTTCTTTTTTTTTAATTTTTTACACTGATATTTTTCACACTTTTTTTTACTCAGACATTTTTCACACTTTTTTACTCAGACATTTTTCAGACTTTTTCACTCAGACATTTTTCAGATTTTTTTTACTCTGACTTTTTCAAACTTTTTTTACTCGGAGATTTTTTTCCAGACATTTTTACTCAGACATTTTTCAGACTTCTTTTTTTTAACTTTTCTACTCAGACATTTTTTTAGACTTTTTTACTCAGACATTTTTCAGACTTTTTCAATAAGACATTTTTCAGACTTTTTTTACTCTGACTTTTTTCAGACTTTTTTTACTCGGAATTCTTTTTTTTTATTTTTTTACTCAGACATTTTTCAGACTTTTTCTACTTTGACTTTTTTCACACTTTTTTACTCTGACTTCTTTTATTTCTACTTTTTTACTCGGACATTTTTCAGACTTTTTCACACAGACATTTTCAGACTTTTTTTACTCTGACTTTTTTCACACTTTTTTACTCTGACTTCTTTTTTTTTTACTTTTTTACACGGACATTTCTCAGACTTCTTTTTTATTTACTTTTTTACTCTGACTTTTTTCAGGCATTTTTCACATTTTTTTACTCAGACTTCTTTTTTTTTTTACTCTGATATGTTTTAGACTTTTTTTATTTTACTTTTTTACTCAGACATTTTTCAGACTTTTTCACTCAGACATTTTCCAGACTTTTTTACTCTGACATCTTTTTTTTTTACTTTTTCACTCTGACATTTTTCAGACCTTTTTTACTCTGACTTTTTTCAAACTTTTTTTACTCGGAGATTTTTTTCCAGACATTTTTACTGAGACATTTTTCAGATTTCTTTTTTTTAACTTTTCTACTCAGACATTTTTTTAGACTTTTTTACTCAGACAATTTTCAGACTTCTTTTTTTTTACTTTTTTACTCAGACATTTTTCAGGCATTTTTCAGACTTTTATTACTCGGACATTTTTCAGACTTCTTTTTTTTTACTTTTTTACTCAGACATTTTTCAGACTTTTTCACTCAGACATTTTTCAGACTTCTTTTTTTCAGTCTTCTTTTTTTCTGACATTTCTCACAATTTTTTTACTAGGACTTCTTTTTTTAAAAATTTTTTACTCTGATATTTTTCAGACTTTTTTTACTCGGATATTTTTAACACTTTTTTTACTAGTACTTCTTTTTTTTTTAATTTTTTACACTGATATTTTTCACACTTTTTTTACTCGGACATTTTTTCCAGACATTTTTACTCAGACATTTTTCAGATTTTTTTTACTCAGACATTTTTCACACTTTTTTACTCAGACATTTTTCAGACTTTTTCACTCAGACATTTTTCAGATTTTTTTTACTCTGACTTTTTTCAAACTTTTTTTACTCGGAGATTTTTTTCCAGACATTTTTACTCAGACATTTTTCAGACTTCTTTTTTTTAACTTTTCTACTCAGACATTTTTTTAAACTTTTTTACTCAAACATTTTTCAGACTTTTTCAATAAGACATTTTTCAGACTTTTTTACTCTGACTTTTTTCAGACTTTTTTACTCGGACTTCTTTTTTTTTATTTTTTTACTCAGACATTTTTCAGACTTTTTCTACTTTGACTTTTTTCACACTTCTTTACTCTGACTTCTTTTATTTCTACTTTTTTACTCGGACATTTTTCAGACTTTTTCAGACTTTTTTTACTCTGACTTTTTTCACACTTTTTTACTCTGACTTCTTTTTTTTTTACTTTTTTACACGGACATTTCTCAGACTTCTTTTTTATTTACTTTTTTACTCTGACTTTTTTCAGGCATTTTTTACTCTGACATTTTTTCCAGACATTTTTACTCAGACATTTTTCAGACTTCTTTTTTTATACTTTTTTACTCTGACCTTTTTCAGACTTCTTTTTTTTTTTACTTTTTTACTCAGACATTTTTCAGACTTTTTCACTCAGACATTTTTCAGACTTTTTTTTTTATACTTTTTTACTCTGACATTTTAAAGACTTTTTCACTCTGACATTTTTCAGACTTTTTTTACTCGGACGTTTTTTCCAGACATTTTTCAGACTTTTTCACTCAGACATTTTTCAGACTTTTTCACTCAGACATTTTTCAGATTTTTTTTACTCTGACTTTTTTCACATTTTTTTTACTCAGAGATTTTTTTAGACTTTTCTACTCAGACATTTTTCAGACTTTTTCACTCAGACATTTTTCAGACTTTTTTTACTCTGACTATTTTCACACTTTTTTACTCGTACTTCTTTTTTTTTTACCTTTTTTACACGGATATTTTTCAGACTTCTTTTTTTTTATTTTTTACTCGGGACATTTTTCAGACTTTTTTTTACTCAGTGATTTTTCCAGACATTTTTACTCAGACATTTTTCAGACTTTTTCTACTTTGACTTTTTTCACACTTTTTTACTCTGACTTTTTTCACACTTTTTTACTCTGACTTCTTTTTTTTTTTACTTTTTTACACGGACATTTCTCAGACTTCTTTTTTATTTACTTTTTTACTCTGACTTTTTTCAGGCATTTTTCACACTTTTTTTACTCGGACTTCTTTTTTTTTAAATTTTTTACTCTGACATTTTTCAGACTTTTTTTACTCTGACATTTTTTCCAGACATTTTTACTCAGACATTTTTCAGACTTCTTTTTTTTATACTTTTTTACTCTGACATTTTAAAGACTTTTTCACTCTGACATTTTTCAGACTTTTTTTACTCGGACGTTTTTTCCAGACATTTTTCAGACTTTTTCACTCAGACATTTTTCAGACTTTTTCACTCAGACATTTTTCAGATTTTTTTTACTCTGACTTTTTTCACATTTTTTTTACTCAGAGATTTTTTTAGACTTTTTACTCAGACATTTTTCAGACTTTTTCACTCAGACATTTTCAGACTTTTTTTTACTCTGACTATTTTCACACTTTTTTACTCGTACTTCTTTTTTTTTTACCTTTTTTACACGGATATTTTTCAGACTTCTTTTTTTTTATTTTTTTACTCGGGACATTTTTCAGACTTTTTTTTACTCAGTGATTTTTCCAGACATTTTTACTCAGACATTTTTCAGACTTTTTCTACTTTGACTTTTTTCACACTTTTTTACTCTGACTTTTTTCACACTTTTTTACTCTGACTTTTTTTTTTTTTACTTTTTTACTCTGACTTTTTTCAGGCATTTTTCACACTTTTTTTACTCGGACTTCTTTTTTTTTTAATTTTTTACTCTGACATTTTTCAGACTTTTTTTACTCTGACATTTTTTCCAGACATTTTTACTCAGACATTTTTCAGACTTCTTTTTTTTATACTTTTTTACTCTGACCTTTTTCAGACTTCTTTTTTTTTTTACTTTTTATACTTTTTTAATCTGACATTTTAAAGACTTTTTCACTCTGACATTTTTCAGACTTTTTTTACTCGGACGTTTTTTCCAGACATTTTTCAGACTTTTTCACTCAGACATTTTTCAGACTTTTTCACTCAGACATTTTTCAGATTTTTTTTACTCTGACTTTTTTCACATTTTTTTTACTCAGAGATTTTTTAGACTTTTTCACTCAGACATTTTTCAGACTTTTTCACTCAGACATTTTTCAGACTTTTTTTAATCTGACTATTTTCACACTTTTTTACTCGTACTTCTTTTTTTTTACCTTTTTTACACGGATATTTTTCAGACTTCTTTTTTTTAATTTTTTTACTCGGGACATTTTTCAGACTTTTTTTACTCAGTGATTTTTCCAGACATTTTTACTCAGACATTTTTCAGACTTTTTCTACTTTGACTTTTTTCACACTTTTTTACTCTGACTTTTTTCACACTTTTTTACTCTGACTTCTTTTTTTTTTACTTTTTTACTCTGACTTTTTTCAGGCATTTTTCACACTTTTTTTACTCGGACTTCTTTTTTTTTTAATTTTTTACTCTGACATTTTTCAGACTTTTTTTACTCTGACATTTTTTCCAGACATTTTTACTCAGACATTTTTCAGACTTCTTTTTTTTATACTTTTTTACTCTGACCTTTTTCAGACTTCTTTTTTTTTTTACTTTTTTACTCAGACATTTTTCAGACTTTTTCACTCAGACATTTTTCAGACTTTTTTTTTTATACTTTTTTACTCTGAAATTTTAAAGACTTTTTAACTCTGACATTTTTCAGACTTTTTTTACTCGGACGTTTTTTCCAGACATTTTTCAGACTTTTTCACTCAGACATTTTTCAGACTTTTTCACTCAGACATTTTTCAGATTTTTTTTACTCTGACTTTTTTCACATTTTTTTTACTCAGAGATTTTTTTAGACTTTTTTACTCAGACATTTTTCAGACTTTTTTTACTCTGACTATTTTCAAACTTTTTTACTCGTACTTCTTTTTTTTTTACCTTTTTTACACGGATATTTTTCAGACTTCTTTTTTTTTACTTTTTTACTCTGACATTTTTTTAGACTTCTTTTTTTTTACTTTTTTACTCAGACATTTTCAGATTTCTTTTTTTTTTACTTTTTTACTCAGACATTTTTCAGACTTCTTTTTTTCATACTTTTTTCTGACATTTCTCACACTTTATTACCTAGGACATTTTTCAGACTTTTTTACTCGGTATTTTTTTTTTGACTTTTTTACTCTGACATTTTTCAGACTTTTTTTTACTCTGACTTTTTTCACACTTTTTTTACTCTGACTTCTTTTTTTTACTTTTTTACTCGGACATTTTTCAGACTTCTTTTTTTTTACTTTTTTACTCAGACATTTTTCAGGCATTTTTCAGATTTTTTTCGCTCAGACATTTTTCAAACTTTTTAACTCAGACATTTTTCAGACTTTTTTTACTCGGAGATTTTTCCAGACATTTTTACTCAGACATTTTTCCGACTTCTTTTTTTGTACTTTTGTAATCGGACATTTTTCAGACTTTTACACTCAGACATTTTTCAGACTTTTTTACTCTGACATCCTTTTTTTTACTTTTTTACTCAGACATTTTTTAGACTTTTTTACTCTGACATCCTTTTTTTTTACTTTTTCACTCAGACATTTTTTAGACTTTTTTACTCAGACATTTTTCAGACTTTTTCACTCAGACATTTTTCAGACTTATTTACTCCGACATTTTTCAGACTTTTTTTAATCAGACTTTTTTTCTGATATTTTTCAGACTTCTATTTTTCTGACTTTTTTCACTCCGACATTTTTCAAACTTTCTATATCCGGACATTTTTCAGACATTTTTCATACTTCTTTTTTTCTGACATTTTTCACACTTTATTAACTCGGACATTTTTCAGACTTTTTTTCTGATATTTTTCAGACTTCTTTTTTTCAGACTTTTATTACTCGGACATTTTTCAGACTTTTTTTATCCGGACATTTATCAGACTTTTTTTATTCAGACATTTTTTACACTTTTTTACTCGGACATTTTTCACACTTTTTTTACTAAGACATTTTTCAGACTTTTTTTAATTAGACTTTTTTTCTGAAATTTTTCAGACTTCTTTTTTTCAGACTTTTTTTACTCGGACATTTTTCACACTTTTTTTACTCGGACATTTTTCAGACTTCTATTTTTCAGACTTTTATGACTCGGCCTTTTTACAGACTTTTTATATCTGGACATTTTTCAGACATTTTTCATACTTCTTTTTTTCTGACATTTTTCACACTTTATTAACTCGGACATTTTTCAGACTTCTTTTCTGATATTTTTCAGACTTCTTTTTTTCAGACTTTTTTTACTCGGACATTTTTCGGACTTTTTATATCCGGACATTTTTTTGACTTTTTCACTCAGACATTTGTGAGAGAAAAATATCATCCGGACTCGTATTTCTCAAAGAAATTCAATCGGCATCAACGGGTTTACTCCACCATTGAAAAAAAAGGCACTTGCTTTGATCTTGGCGCTTAAACATTTTGAAGTTTATGTCGGCTCTGCTAGCGCGCCTACCGTTGTTTATACTGACCACAACCCACTGGTGTTTATTAATCAAATACGGAACACAAACCAAAGACTTATGCGCTGGGCACTTTTTTACTTTCTCTTCAGGAGGAGCGCACCTGAGACTGTGAGCTGATTAAGGGAGGGAAGAAAAAGGGATCTCCAACCTTTTTGCTCAGTTATATCTCTGACAAGTACTTCTGTCTTGATTTAATAATAAATCGATTGTTATCCTTTTCACATAACTGTCTCTTGGCGTCCTTTCATATGCTTCAGTCTCTCCAGAGCCCTTGTCTGATTGAGAGGCCGTAATAGCCCATAAGGTGGAAACTTTGTCCACTTTAGGGAATCTGCCAGTATAAATGGACTTGCATTTATATAGCGCTTTTCTAGTCTTCCGACCACTCAAAGCGCATTACACTACATGTCAGCATTCACCCATTCACACACACATTCATACACTGATGGCAGAGGCTGCTAAGGTGCCAACTTTGCCCATCAGGATGTAATCTAAATACTCATTCACACACCGATGGCTATGCCTTCGGAGCAATTAGGAGTTAAGTGTCTTACTCAAGGACACATCGACATGTGACCCGGAACAGCCGGGGATCGAACCACCGACCTTCCGATTGGTGGACGACCTGCTCTACCCTCTGAACTTTGTCCACTTCAGGGAATCAGCCAGTTTGTTTAAAGCTGTGGCTGGTTGAGAAAATCTTACCTTGTTTTCAGATTGGACGATTTGGGCCATTATAACCGAACAGATATCAAATAAGGAAGATATTTGTTGCGGTACGGGTATTACTGTATGTAGCTGTAATACTGATACGATACACAGTTTGCGTTTGTGCGTTGGAATAGTTCTCGCTCTGTTTCCACGAAGAGATGCGTCTCTCATAGAGATCAGATTGTAACTGAGTTAGAGTTGAGGATTCCACGGAGATGTAACATTCTGACATTCTCACTTCAAAGGCACTGGTGACACGTTTTGGAATGTGATGACATGTCAATGCTGACATCACATTCAAAATGTGATGACATCACATGTGATGACATCACATTTTGAAAGTGATGTCAGCACATTCTGAATATGATGTCATCCCATTCTGAATATGATGTCACCCTGCACAGTGTACACTTTTGGTCACATGACTTCTCCAGACTGAAAAACTGTCAAATAAAAGTGCTAAAAGCAGAACTGCCTACAGCCCAACATGACCTATGATATGAAGTTCACTTAGGCCCTTCTTAACAATGTTACAATATGAAATATTACACTTTATTTCCTATTCAAATCCAAACATTCTTATTAAACACAACAATACTTGTATTTTACAGTAAAGGCTTGGTCTTACAGCAGACGACCCTTGACACCACTCAACCAGTCTTTCATGTTACTTCCATCAGGGATCCAGAACCGGATCTAGACACTAAAATGGGAGAGGATGCGGTTTAAGATATTCAGAAAACAATCATCCATGAGGATGGCTTGCCTTGTTATAAGGTGCTATACAAATATTGTTCACGTCATTATTACTGAGGGTCGAGGAACCTTGACTGTGAGGTATTTAATTCATGATATTGGCCAAAGTGTTTCAGCAGCTAACCTTGTTGAGTCGAGATTTTACATTTGATTCATTAGAAAAAAACAAAAATAATGCGGTAAGCACATCTGTTCAGTTTCAAAATGCTGTATTATTGTCATGTCGTCTTACTCGGCATTTAGTCAAATACTGAATACGTTTGACAAAATCTGTTTCAAAACATCGTAAGTGATTTGTCACACTGTTAGGCAACGTCTTGCACTGAAAGAGGACCAGTTGAGGTCAGAGGTCAGATTCTCTCTGCCTGTCCTGTCCACCAACCAAAACCTGCTGAGCAGCAGTTCACAGCTTCACAGCAACAAAGTGCTGAAGCTTGGCGAGGAAATTGTCTGTACCGTGGGTGAACATATTTCCCGGGTACTGAACATCGGCTGATCCTCCAGCCTTGTTTTTATAGTTAATAATCAGATTTATGACCAGAGAAAGTCATTCATTAAATCCTTAAGAGAGCTTTATAATATCCTGAACGCACTCATTTTGATGTTAAACCTTATTTGTAGGCAGAACCTGGAGCTTACACACATGCGCTTGATGATACTGGCTTACAGTAGAGCCTGGTAGAGTGCATTAGCGCTCTACTGCACCCCGTGGTCTTTTCCATGTGGTGTTGCAAAATGTAATGAAATACCTCTGAGCAAAATGACATTGGCTTGTACAGAATCAGGATGTGCCTCTCCTACCTTGAGGCTCCTATGATTTCAGGTGATATTGTGCTTTTGGTGCATATTCTCAAACAAGAAGACAGTGGTGGATTTTTTGAAGAAACCAAATAATATAAAAGTTTATTTAGGAGGAGGATGCAAGAAAGGGATTCATGGTTATTTATTTAGCACTTTTTAAATCACATGACCACAAACCAGTTGACAACATATTTAAATTTGAATACTTTAAGGGAATAGCTCAAATGAATAGGCTAAATCATTCAGCTTTTCACCACCACTTCATTCCTGGGCCTAAGATGCTCGAAGACTTGAAACTTGAGTTGGCCTTGGCTTTTCTGATCCACTTTTGTTTGGACCAAAACCAGTATTGTACAACGTATTAAGTATACATTTTTCTATTGCGATAAGGAAGTCAGTTTAATTTTAAAGCCATGATTATTACCGGATGAGTGATCAAATTAAAACCATGGGTAATTACCATCAATAAAACTATAAAAAGAATTCATGTTTTCTGTTGATCTTTTCTTAGAGGACCCACAGTATACAGCATATTAGATCGCAACCAATGAATTGGCATACACCATAACTGCTTCCTGCTTGGTTCATTTCTGATCTGGGGCTTTTATTGCATATCATAAACCTGTTTGTCCTCATAAATCTTTGAAAAAACAATTTCTGGGTGATACATGTAAAATCTTGGTCTTTGTTGAAGTTAGTTTGAACCTATGGCCCACTGATGAAAGTATTGCAATATTTGCAGTATAGATAATAGAAAACTTTTTATTGTTGTTATTTATGTAGGAAACCGGCGTAGCCGGTGGAAAACCCGTACAGACACGGGGAGAATCACTCTGCCACCATGTCACCTTGGAGAGGAGGGAGAGTGGATGGATGTCTTTGCGTAGAATTAAACCGGATCACCCGGAGTAAACCCACACAGACACGGGGAAAATCACTCAACCACCATCTCACCTTGGAGAATGGATGGATGTCTTTGCGTAGAAGGAAACCGGATCACCCGGAATAAACCCATAAGTGAGGGGGTGTAAAGGGGTGGGACGGTGTTTGGTAGGAAGGGGGATGGGGATAGGGGAAGGGTGAGGAGGAGATAAGGGATGTTACTCCCCTCTCTTCTCCCTATCCTTCCTCTCCTTCTCTTGTCTTTCCAGTTCCTTCTTTTCTCTCTTCTCCTGTTGCTCCTCTGTCTTCTGTCTCTCCTGCTCCTTCTTCCTCTCCTTCTTCAGGATTTTTTCGACCAACTTCTTGTCCTTCTTCTTGTCCTTGTCCGTTTTCATAGCGAGCACCTGGAGGTCGATGCTTCGCTTGATAAGGAACTTGACGTCGTCCTCCGATTGGCTCAGTTTGTTGCGCCAATCCTCCTCGGTTTGTCTGCTCTGTTGTTGCAGCTCCTGCGCTTTCTTCAAGCTCTCGTCCTTTGCAGCCAACTGTACTTCCAGAGCGGTGAGTTTAATGCTCCACTCTGCCTCGCTCTGGATGAGAGCCTTCTTTTCCGTTGTTATTGCGGTGATCACCTGGTTCACCTCCATGACGAAGGCCTCCTGCACAGATTTGAGCTCTGCGACTGCCTCTTCCTGCCTCACAAGCCAACGATTTTCCCAGTCGGCGTTCACGGCCATCAGATTACTCTCGCTCACCTCTTGCCAAAGAGCGTTGTCCTGGTTGAGCTTGGCACTCCAGTGTTGTTCGACTGAGAGGCCGTTGTTGTGTTCTTCAGCAAGACGTTGCTGAAGAAAGCCGATGGTTTCATCCTTCTCCTTGCTCTTGGCTTTGACGTCAGTCAGCTGTTCCTTGCAAAAGGCTCTCTCAGACTGTAGAGCCTTCAGGATTTTAACATACTGTAGTATTGGAAATTGTACTTAGTACTGTAACTATCAATTTCCAGTCTAGTGCACCTTATACACAGGTAAGTGTCCAGAATAAACGGGACGAGAGGCTGGCAGTTCAAAGAATATATATAATTTATTTATACAATTTGCATTTTAAAAACATTCTAAAAAAAGGAAAGGCAACTTAGAGCTGCACAATGCAACCTTGAATAGGTACGGTGGACCGGGCACTGCACAATCACTTGATCTAGATAGCAAAATACCCAGGAATCTGTCAATGGCTACAGTAAACTTTAGGACCCAACCACACAGTTAAACACAAATATGATTCCTTAAGGGAAATGTCACTGCACACTCTCAAGAACCACAAATCGTATATATATATTCCACCCAGGAACTGATAGGTGGATGACACTGCAACCAACGTCAGGTTATGATTACACCAGAAGGGGTCTCTAAGCTTATCTGGAGCCTTATAACTTCCACCTGGTTCTGCTATGACTCTAAGATTTCACACGCCATCAGAATTATTGCACATATGCCCGTCAACGCTATTGCACTATTCCCAGTAATAATAAAAATAATAATACTAAAAATAAACAAAGAAAACAAGAAAGAAAATAAAAAGGCCCGTTACTCTAAACAATGTGGGAAAAAACAGTGACAGTCAATACCACACATGAAGACAGTCCTATAAAAATAAACATACAATTAGACAACAATACATTAATTCATACACATTTTAAAAACCATGTTTTCATAATTATAAAACCAATATACCGTACCTTTAATTCATTAAGGTTACACTCGGACCCGCAGCGTGCTTACTGTTGGGACGACCAACACTAAAAGGGAAACAGGACATGCATTTAAACACCTCACAATTACATTATAGTGTGGCCGTTTAATAAATATCGAAGTGCACAATTTACAATAATAATCCCCGTTCACAAAAACGGCTGCAAGAAGATAGATTATTCTGTTCTCAGTGTGTGTGTGTCTGTACACAAATCAACAGATAGCTAACATGCTTCCAGAGAAAGTCAGAGGCTGGAGTAAAGTTGAATGCTCTTTACTGTTGTCGTTATTCTCGTGAAAGGATTTTTGTAAAACTGAAATGATACAGAAAGATAGCACCAATTACTACATGCTATTTCAACAGAAGCACACTTCAACAGACATAAAATGATGTGAATAACAGCTAAAAAGTTATAGCGTACAAATGTCACATTTAAACTATATGTAAATAGCTGTACATTCTTTGTAAATATCTTGTAAATAATGTACATAAACTTTACCAGCCTAGAAACACCGACAGTACTGGCATAAATGCAGCAGGAATGCTCTCAAATAGCTATTAAAAGGAAACACCATGGCTACTCACGGCTAGATTAACTTTGGCAGTGTTTACATGTAAATAACTAAAAGTATAAAAGTATAAATTATTTAAATGTAACTTAAATACATTACATGACACTTGTGTATCATTATAATTAACTATAAGCGTAAATATAACTTACAAGCGAAGTTTCCCAGGGCTCAAACAGGGGAGGGAAAGGATAAAGTAGCCGGAGCTGCAAGCTAACCGTAACAACTGACGCATTTCCTGTTTAGAATGTCTGAACTATGACCCGGCTGAGTCACGTGACTAAAACAACCAATGAAAACAATTGCCGGCGGTAAACGAGAGAATAATGGATGACCACTAGAGGGAGACAATTACCGCAAAATAGATGCAAAGTTCTTAGAGAACATGACACTCCCCGTCTGGTATTGATTAAGTACCACTATCAGAATAACTATAACATGTCTGAACAACAGGGGAATTAAGTTGAGTCCGTTTCGTCGGCACTCTTGAGGAGAACTGTCTCAGAGACAGGCCTCAGGAAAGTCTTTGCTGACCCAGATCTTGTGACCTTGAGTTCGATCTTCCTGACCTTTCCATCTTGGTCAGGGAATGTCTTTGTGACCACAGCCATGGGCCACTCGTTCCGCTTCACCTGATTATCCTTAAGCAGGACAAGGTCACCTTTTTTGATATTAGGCCGTACGTCCTGCCACTTGCTACGGCTTTGAAGTGTAGGAAGGTACTCGCGTCTCCATCTGTTCCAAAAGGTGTTTGCAAGATGCTGCACCTGTCTCCACTGCTGGCGGTGGAGGTCTTTGCCGTCAAAGGCTCCCGGAGGCGGAGGTGAAGTACACACCTTCTGTGTCAAGAGTGAAGCAGGGGTCAAGAGAAAGGGTGACTCTGGGTCTGAAGAGATCGGTGCGAGTGGCCTGGCATTAATGATTGCCGTGACCTCTGCCATTAAGGTGGACAACACTTCATGGGTGAGGCGTGAAGGACTGGTTTGCTTGAGCATGGAGTAGAGTATGCGTCTGGAGATGCCAATCATTCGCTCCCAAGCTCCTCCCATGTGGGAGGAATGAGGAGGATTGAAGATCCAAGAGCAGCCTTCTTCACCCAAGTACCTCCTGACATTAGGCTCTTTTGGATCAGTGAGAAGTATTTGCAACTCCTTGCAGGCACCTGTAAAGTTGGTTCCGCAGTCAGAACGAATTTGCTTAGCAGGTCCTCGTAGAGCAAAGAATCGCCGCAATGCATTGATGAAACTTGATGTGTCCATGGCCTCGATGAGTTCTATGTGGACGGCACGCGTGCTCATGCAGGTAAAGAGTACAGCCCATCTTTTGCTGTTGGCCTGACCCCCACGGGTTCGTCTCGTGGTGACAGCCCAAGGACCGAACACGTCGAGTCCCACATAGGTGAAGGGTGGCTCTGTGTTCAGGCGATCGGAGGGTAGATCTGCCATCTTTTGTTCAGTAGTCCTCCCGCGAAGTTTGTTACATACAACACATTTGTGGAGGATACTGTTGATGCATTTCTTGGCCCCAACGATCCAGAATCCTGCTGTGCGTACAGACCCTTCTGTGAAGACACGACCTTGGTGCTTGACCTTCTCATGGTAATGCCTCACGAGCAGTGTTGCGATGTGGCTGCGGCCTGGGATGACGAGAGGGAACTTTTCTCTTGTGCTGAGTGTTGCGTGGTTGAGCCTACCTCCTATTCTGAGAAGGCCATCTTCACCCACACAGGGGTTCAGCTTTCTCAGAGGACTGTCTTTTGAGATGTCCTTTCCAGCAGCCAAGCAGGTGAACTCTTTGCTGTAGGTCTCTTTTTGCACACATTTAATGACAAGATTTTCTGCTTTTGACAGTTCTTCTGCTGTGTGCGGATTTTTGCATTGATGCCAACCGCTACAGATCTCATGCTTGGCTTTAGGTGCGCTTCTTTGGGACTGAATGATGTGCATCAGGGTTGTTATAGCCCTCATCAGAGACTTCCAGGAAGAGAACCGCCCGAAGCGATGAGATCCCAGATTAGATGCAGGAACAGAGAGAGTAGTGACATGAGAACGCACCTCAGTGTCAGAATCTGGGTCGATGAGTTTGTATGACTTCTTTTCTGAAGTGGGCACTCCCTCAGGTAGGGACAGAAACGGGGGTCCTGTGAGCCATGTCGTGTTGGCTAACTCAGCTGCTGGTACAGATCGAGTGGCATGATCTGCTGGATTCTGAGTGGTGCAGACGTAGTGCCACTGCTCAGGTTGGGTGAACTTTCTTATACGCTGTACTCTGTTGCAGACATACACATAAAACCGTCTGGTCTGGTTATATATGTATCCCAAGACGACCTTGCTGTCTGTGTAGAACTGCAATGTGTCTACGTTGATGTCCAACTCACTCTCCACCAGCTCCGCCACTTCCACTGCCAATACAGCGGCGCCTAGCTCCAACCTTGGGATAGTGTGGGCAGCTGGAGGCGCCAGTTTCGCCTTTCCTAGGACGAATCCTACATGACACTCTCCATCACTGTCTGTCACCTTGAGGTAAGCTACAGCGGCGATGGCCTTCACTGAGGCATCTGAGAAGATGTGGAGCTCTTTCCTTTGAGCAGTAGAAAGGGTGGTAGGGATGTAAGCTCTTGGTATCTCGAACTCACTCAGGTCTTGTAAGGAGTCTTTCCACATCCTCCATTCAGCTTCCTTTTCATCCGGAAGAGGACTATCCCAGTCGAAGGCCTCACGGCTGATGAGTTCACGCAGCAGGAACTTCCCTTGAATGGTGATCGGCGCGACAAGTCCAAGAGGATCGAACAAACTGTTCACCGTTGCTAGAACACCTCTACGGATGAAAGGCTTCTCTGTAGCTGCCACTCTGAAGGTGAAGATGTCATGTTTGAGATCCCAGCTGAGCCCTAAGCTGCGTTGGATGAGGGCTGAGTTGTCATCGAAGTCCAGGTTCTGCAGACCCTTCGCATGGTCTTCTGGCGGGAAGGCTTCCAAGACGTCACAGTGGTTCGATGCTATTTTATGGAGCCGTAAGTTGGAAGCAGCAATCATCCCCTGTGCTCTTTTCAGCAGGTTGATAGCTTCAGCAGCTGATGGGAGTGACTTGAGGCCGTCATCAACGTAGAAGTCACGGTCTACAAAGTGTTTGGCATCCATGCCATATTCACTCGCTCCATGTTGTGCTGCACGATGAAGACCATAGATGGCTACTGCCGGTGACGGACTATTGCCGAATACATGGACTTTCATTCTGTATTCAACAATCTCCTTGCCTGGTTTGTTGTCTTTGAACCATAGGAACCGCAGGAAGTCTCGATTGTCTTCTCTGACTGTGAAGCTGTGAAACATCTGCTCGATGTCTGCTATAACAGCCACTGTTTCCCTGCGGAAGCGCAGCAAGACTCCGAGTAAGCTGTTGTTCAGATCCGGGCCGGTAAGAAGCACATCGTTCAGGGAGATGCCATGATGCTGAGCACTGGAGTCAAAGACGACTCTGATCTGGTTTGGCTTTTGAGGGTGGTACACGCCAAACATGGGTAAGTACCATCGTTCTTCTCCCTTTAACAGTGGTGGAGCTAGCTCAGCCTGGTCGTCATCAAAGATCTTTTGCATGAAGTTCACAAACTGAGACTGCATTTCAGGCTTTCTTTCCAGGGTTCGGCGGAGAGAAGTAAGGCGACTGAGGGCCTGTTCTCGATTGTTTGAGAGCCGTCGCCGAGGGGATCGAAATGGGAGAGGCGCCACCCAGCTGTTGGTGTCATCCATAAACATATTTTTGTCCATGATCTGCAGGAAAAGCCTGTCTTCGATCGAGAGACCCACCTTGTCATCATCCTTGGTTCTCTCAAAGATTGTGCTACCAAGGCTACAGTCATCGTGGACTGTGGTGTCATGTGCAAGCCCGTGAAGAGGGGTGCAGTAATGTGCTTGGTTGCCAAACTTCTCCTTGACTTGAAGGTGATTGGGGCAAGGAGTTAGGAGAGATGGACGTCCATTTTCAAGCACGTTGGTCTGGAAGGAAGTCACAGCCACTGGTTTGTGGGCTGAGCCCAAGCAGACGTCGCCTATAACAACCCAGCCAAGGTCTAGTCTTTGGGCATAGGGGGCACTGTGAGGACCATTGCGTTGCTCTCTGACTTTGTGAACCTGAAGGATGTCGCGTCCCAGAAGTAGGAGTATCTGGGCCTCTGGATCTAGGTGTGGTATTCTGTGAGCGATGGACTTCAGGTGAATGTGGTGCTGTGCAGCCGCTGGAGTTGGAATCTCTGACCGGTCATCTGGCATGTGATTGCACTCGATGAGTGTGGGGAGTATCACACTTGTTGTTCCATCCAATGACTCTGCCATGAACCCTGTGGCTATTCTCCCGGATGTTTCAGTGACTCCTGCACACGTGCGGAGAGTGTATGGTGAGTCTGACCCTTTCATTTGGAAGAGGTCGAAGAATTCAGACCTGGCCAGTGACCTGTTACTCTGGTCGTCCAGAATACGTAAACTTTAGTGGCTTTGTCCGGGCATGCCTTGGGATAGATCTTCACCAGAAGGATCTTGGAGCAGGATCTAAGCACCTTACCTTCGCCACAGACTTCTGTGCACTTGGAGGTGACTGCTGGTTGAGGTGTCTCTCCTTCACCCTCCCCGCCATGCTCTGAGGAGGGGTCTATCATGTTCCATTGAGGGGGTCCAGGGTGGAGCGCTGCAATGTGGCATTCACTCTCACATTCTCTGCACTTTAAAGCTGCCTTACAGTCCTTTGCCTGGTGAGTAGTAGAAGAGCAACACCTAAAGCAGATACCGTTCTCTTTAAGAAAGGCTTTGCGCTCTTCAAGGGGCTTGCTCCGAAATCCTCTACACTTTTTTAGAGGATGGGGTTTCTGATGGATAGGGCATTGTCTGTCAATGTCACCCAGTTTTCCGCTTGATCCGTCTGACTGAGAAGCTGAGCGATGCGATGCAACTTCTGTCTTGTGAGCAGAGACGTGACCTTTGGCGTATCCTGATCTCCTTTCCACTCGTTCAGGCTTCGATGGACCCGTAGAGAACCTGTAAGGACTGTTCGATGGAGCTGCAGGTACTGTTGAGAGAGTGAAGCTAGGGTCGTTTCTTCTGCGTGCTTCCTTACATATGAAATCTGTGAAAAATGCAAATGGAGGAAAAGAGACATTGTGCTGCTCTTTGTACTGAGAGCCTTGAGCTAACCACCTCTCTTGCAGACTAAGTGGTAACTTCTCAACGATAGGGTTGACGCCCCTTGCAGTGTCAAGGTACGAGAGCCCAGGCAAGTAGCCCTCAGATTTGGCAGACTCTAACTCCTTAGCAGGTCTCCCAGCTCCCTGAGTTTTAAGGGGTCTCTGTGATTGATTTTAGGAAAGTCCTCCATCCTCTCAAAGAGAGCTCTCTCTATCACTTCAGGGGAGCCGTAGCACTCCTCTAGGCGATCCCAAGCCATTCTTAAGCCTATGGCAGGGTTGGCGACATGCACAGAACGGATCCTTATGACGTGCTCCAAAGACTGATTTCCCAACCACTTTGTTAAGAGGTCAAGCTCCTCGCTGGCAGTTAAGTCAAGTCCTCCAGTAGCATTGAGGAACGAGGATTTCCACGCCCAATAACCTTCTGGGCGATCGTTGAACTTGATGAGGCCAGAATTCACAAGCTCTCGCCGTACCAAGTACCTTGCAATGTCACTCACACCAGTCCTGTCATCAGTATGTGGCTGTAATGAAGCTCTGTTGAAAGAGGGAGCGTGTGGCTGAGCAGAGAGGAGTCGAACAGGGGGTGGTGATGAACTGCTGGTGCTGGCCTTTCAGGTTGCTGCACTGCATGAGCATTGTTTTGGGGTAAGAAGTGAGAAGCTCTGCTGTCAAGGCCAGGGGCATGCTCCTTTTTATCTGATTGGACATCAGGTTTGATGGGCGGCAATAGAGTTGGCGTATATGGTTTAAGTACTGGGGCTCTGCATCACTAAGATGTAGCTGGGGGTGGTGTTCGACATAGTCACGGGTGCGTTGGATGGCGACATGAACTGTATCGTGATGACTCCTACTGCCCTCTCTACTATCGCCCTCTGCTGATGCTGCTGCTTCAAGAACCTCAGCTTCTGCTAAGGCTGCTGCCAACTCTTTTTCGTGCTCCAATGCTGATAACTCAGCTGCTATGTGTGCCTCTTTAACTTTCAAGTCAGCTGCCAGGCGAGCCTCTTCTATCTTTAAATCAGCTTCTCGCTGAACGAAAGTGGCGCGCGCACGCGCAGCTTCTACTTTAGCACGAGCCCTGGCTGCGGCCCTGCTAGCTGAAGAGGATTTAGATGAGGTGGATGAGGTGGAATGTTGTGATCTTCCTTCGTGTGCAGGGTCCTGTTCTTTGACTCCAACATCAGTGGTAAACAACCGTTCCAATCCAACTTCACTAGTATGTGACATCATGAGTTGTGGTCCTCCAAAGATGTATGAGAAGAGGTGAGTATGGAGGCTTTTGTGTGTGTGGAGAGGCGTGCTTGCACTGTACTTGATTTTCCTGATGCTGTAGAGCCCGCTGTGATGACGCTTTTTTACTATTCTGTTCTCAGTGTGTGTGTGTCTGTACACAAATCAACAGATAGCTAACATGCTTCCAGAGAAAGTCAGAGGCTGGAGTAAAGTTGAATGCTCTTTACTGTTGTCGTCATTCTCGTGAAAGGATTTTTGTAAAACTGAAATGATACAGAAAGATAGCACCAATTACTACATGCTATTTCAACAGACGCACACTTCAACAGACATAAAATGATGTGAATAACAGCTAAAAAGTTATAGCGTACAAATGTCACATTTAAACTATATGTAAATAGCTGTACATTCTTTGTAAATATCTTGTAAATAATGTACATAAACTTTACCAGCCTAGAAACACCGACAGTACTGGCATAAATGCAGCAGGAATGCTCTCAAATAGCTATTAAAAGGAAACACCATGGCTACTCACGGCTAGATTAACTTTGGCAGTGTTTACATGTAAATAACTAAAAGTATAAAAGTATAAATTATTTAAATGTAACTTAAATACATTACATGACACTTGTGTATCATTATAATTAACTAGAAGCGTAAATATAACTTACAAGCGAAGTTTCCCAGGGCTCAAACAGGGGAGGGAAAGGATAAAATAGCCGGAGCTGCAACTATGACCCGGCTGAGTCACGTGACTAAAACAACCAATGAAAACAATTGCTGGCGGTAAACGAGAGAATAATGGATGACCACTAGAGGGACACAATTACCGCAAAATAGATGCAAAGTTCTTAGAGAACATGACATAGATGGAAGCACAATGACAGTCCGCCTATACGACAACCAGTCTTCCTTCAAACTCTGTATAAGGATAAATACATTTCAATCAGGAGAGACTTGTATGAATTGAAAATGATTTATTACAAAGTGCACAAAGATATGAATAGTTAAAAGTCTTTGGCGATTTAGACCCGACATGACATCGTAAGGGGGGAAGTGATGCCATAGTAGATTAGAAATATTCCCCCAAAGAACAGGGAATAAATATAGATTTATTGCCTGTGATATAACAATGACTCAGACATTTTTCAGACTTTTTTACTCTGATTTTTATTTTTTTTATTTTTTTACTCAGACATTTTTCAGACTTTTTCACTCAGACATTTTTCAGACTTTTTTTACTCGTACTTCTTTTTTTTTACTTTTTTACTCTGACATTTTTTAGAATTTTTAACTCGGACATTTTTCAGACTTTTTTTACTCAGAGATTTTTCCAGACATTTTTACTCGTACTTCTTTTTTTTTTACTTTTTTACTCGGACATTTTTCAGACTTTCTCACTCAGACATTTTTCAGACTTTTTTTACTCTGACTTTTTTCACACTTTTTTTACTCTGAGATTTTTCCAGTTATTTTTACTCAGACATTTTTTAGACTTCTTTTTTTTGTACTTTTTTGCTCGGACATTGTTTTAGACTTTTTTACTCAGACATTTTTTAGACTTTTTCAATGACATTTTTCAGACTTTTTTTACTCTGACATCTTTTTTTTTTTTACTTTTTTACTCGGACATTTTTCAGACTGTTTTTACTCGGACATTTTTACTCAGACATTTTTCAGACTTTTTTTACTCTGACTTTTTTCACACTTTTTTTTACTTGTACTTCTTTTTTTTTTACTTTTTTACTCGGACATTTTTCAGACACTGATCCATCATGATCTCATTCATCACTGTGATCCATCATGATCTCACTCATCACTCTGATCCATCATGATCTCACTCATCACTCTGATCCATCATGACCTCACTCATCACACTGATCCATCATGATCTCACTCATCACTCTGATCCATCATGATCTCACTCATCACTCTGATCCATCATGACCTCACTCATCACACTGATCCATCATGATCTCACTCATCACTCTGATCCATCATGATCTCACTCATCACTCTGATCCATCATGATCTCACTCATCACTCTGATCCATCATGATCTCACTCATCACTCTGATCCATCATGATCTCACTCATCACTCTGATCCATCATGATCTCACTCATCACTGTGATCCATCATGATCTCACTCATCACTCTGATCCATCATGATCTCACTCATCACTCTGATCCATCATGACCTCACTCATCACACTGATCCATCATGATCTCACTCATCGGTGAGGATATTTGTTGCGGTACGGGTATTACTGTATGTAGCTGTAATACTGATACGATACACAGTTTGCGTTTGTGCGTTGGAATAGTTCTCGCTCTGTTTCCACGAAGAGATGCGTCTCTCATAGAGATCAGATTGTAACTGAGTTAGAGTTGAGGATTCCACGGAGATGTAACATTCTGACATTCTCACTTCAAAGGCACTGGTGACACGTTTTGGAATGTGATGACATGTCAATGCTGACATCACATTCAAAATGTGATGACATCACATGTGATGACATCACATTTTGAAAGTGATGTCATCACATTCTGAATATGATGTCATCCCATTCTGAATATGATGTCACCCTGCACAGTGTACACTTTTGGTCACATGACTTCTCCAGACTGAAAAACTGTCAAATAAAAGTGCTAAAAGCAGAACTGCCTACAGCCCAACATGACCTATGATATGAAGTTCACTTAGGCCCTTCTTAACAATGTTACAATATGAAATATTACACTTTATTTCCTATTCAAATCCAAACATTCTTATTAAACACAACAATACTTGTATTTTACAGTAAAGGCTTGGTCTTACAGCAGACGACCCTTGACACCACTCAACCAGTCTTTCATGTTACTTCCATCAGGGATCCAGAACCGGATCTAGACACTAAAATGGGAGAGGATGCGGTTTAAGATATTCAGAAAACAATCATCCATGAGGATGGCTTGCCTTGTTATAAGGTGCTATACAAATATTGTTCACGTCATTATTACTGAGGGTCGAGGAACCTTGACTGTGAGGTATTTAATTCATGATATTGGCCAAAGTGTTTCAGCAGCTAACCTTGTTGAGTCGAGATTTTACATTTGATTCATTAGAAAAAAACAAAAATAATGCGGTAAGCACATCTGTTCAGTTTCAAAATGCTGTATTATTGTCATGTCGTCTTACTCGGCATTTAGTCAAATACTGAATACGTTTGACAAAATCTGTTTCAAAACATCGTAAGTGATTTGTCACACTGTTAGGCAACGTCTTGCACTGAAAGAGGACCAGTTGAGGTCAGAGGTCAGATTCTCTCTGCCTGTCCTGTCCACCAACCAAAACCTGCTGAGCAGCAGTTCACAGCTTCACAGCAACAAAGTGCTGAAGCTTGGCGGGAAATTGTCTGTACCTGGGGGAACAATTTTCCCGGGGATGAAATCGGGTGACCCCACCTTGTTTTTATAGTTTAAAAATCAGATTTTTTGACCAAGAAAGTCATTCATTAAATCCTTAAGAGAGCTTTTTAATATCCTGAACGCACCATTTTTATGTTAAAACCCTTTTTTGTAGGCAGAAACCGGAGCTTTCACACATGCGCTTGATGATACTGGGTTACGTAGAGCCTGGGAGAGTGCATTAGCGCTCTACTGCACCCCGGGTCTTTTCCATGTGGGGTTTCAAAATGTAATGAAAACCTCTGAGCAAAAAGACATTGGCTTGTACAGAATCAGGGTGTGCCTCTCCTACCTTGAGGCTCCTATGATTTCAGGGGATATTGTGCTTTTGGTGCTATTCTCAAACAAGAAGACAGTGGTGGTTTTTTTAAGAAACCAAATAATATAAAAATTTATTTAGGAGGAGGAGCAAAAAAGGGATTCATGGTTATTTATTTAGCCTTTTTTAAAACACAGACCACAAAACCCGTTTACAACATATTTTAAAATTTGAATACTTTAAGGGGAAAAGCTCAAATGAATAGGCTAAATCATTCAGCTTTTCACCACCACTTTTTATTCCTGGGCCTAAATGCTCGAAGACTTGAAACTTGAGTTGGGCCCGGCTTTTCTGATCCACTTTTGTTTTGGGCCAAAACCAGTATTGACAACTATTAAGTATACATTTTTTTTTGCAAAGGAATCATTTAATTTTAAAGCCATGATTTTTACCGGGTGAGTGATCAAATTAAAACCATGGGGGAAATTTCCATCAATAAAACATAAAAAGAATTCATGTTTTCTGTTGATCTTTTTTTAGAGGACCCACAGTATACAGCAATTTAATCGCAACCAATGAATTGGCATACACCATAACCCTTTCCCGCTTGGGTTTATTTTTGATCTGGGGCTTTTATTGCATTCATAAACCTGTTTGTCCTCAAAATCTTTGAAAAAACAATTTCTGGGTGATACAAAAATCTTGGGCTTTGTTGAAGTTAGTTTGAACCTATGGCCCCTGATGAAAGTATTGCAATATTTGCAGTATAGATAATAGAAAACTTTTTTTTGTTGTTATTTATGTAAAACCGGGGTAGCCCGGGGGAAAACCCGTACAGACACGGGGGGAATCACCTGCCACCATGTCACCTTGGGGAGGAGGGGGAGTGGATGGATGTCTTTCGTAAATTAAACGGGTCACCCGAGTAAACCCACACAGACACGGGAAAAACACTCAACCACCATCTCACCTTTGGGGAATGGATGGATGTCTTTGCGTAGAAGGAAACCGGATCACCCGGGAAAAAACCCATAAGTGAGGGGGTGTAAAGGGGGGGACGGTTTTGGTAGGAAGGGGATGGGGGAAGGGGGAAGGGGGAGGGGGAGATAAGGGGGTTACTCCCCTCTCTTTTCCCTATCCTTCCTCTCCTTTTCTTTTCTTTCCAGTTCCTTCTTTTTTCTCTTCTCCTGTTGCTCCTCTGTCTTCTGCTCTCCTGCTCCTTCTTCCCTCCTTCTTCAGGATTTTTTTTGACCAACTTCTTGTCCTTCTTCTTGTCCTTGTCCTTTTCATAGCGAGCACCTGGAGGTCGATGCTTCGCTCGATAAGGGAAATTGACCCTCGTCCTCCGATTGGCTCAGTTTGTTGCGCCAAACCTCCTCGGGTTTTTCTGCTCTGTTGTTGCAGCTCCTGCGCTTTCTTCAAGCTCTCGCCTTTGCAGCCAACTGTACTTCCAGAGCGGTGATTTTAAAGCTCCACTTGCCTCGCTCTGGATGAGAGCCTTCTTTTCCGTTTTTATTGCGGTGATCACCTGGGTTCACCTCCATGACAAGGCCTCCTGCACAGATTTTAGCTCTGCACTGCCTCTTCCTGCCTCACAAGCCAACGATTTTCCCAGTCGGCGTTCACGGCCATCGATTACTCTCGCTCACCTCTTGCCAAAGAGCGTTGTCCTGGTTGGCTTGGCACTCCAGTGTTGTTCGACTGAGAGGCCGTTGTTGTTTCTTCAGCAAGACGTTTCTGAAGAAAGCCGATGGTTTCATCCTTCTCCTTTCTCTTGGCTTTGACGTCATCAGCTGTTCCTTGCAAAAGGCTCTCTCAGACTGTAGAGCCTTCAGGATTTTTAAAATACTGTAGTATTGGAAATTGTACTTAGTACTGTAACATCAATTTTCCAGTCTAGTCACCTTATACCAGGTAAGTGTCCAGGGTAAACGGACAGAGGCTGGCGTTTAAAGAATAAATAATTTATTTATACAATTTGCATTTTAAAAAAAATTCTAAAAAAAGGAAAGGCAACTTAGAGCTGCCCAAAGCAACCTTGAATAGGGACGGTGGACCGGGCACTGCACAAACACTTGATCTAGATAGCAAAATACCCAGGGAAACGTCAATGGCTACAGTAAACTTTCGGACCCAACCCACACAGTTAAACACAAATATATTCCTTAAGGGGAAAAGCACTGCACACTCTCAAGAACCACAAATCGTATATATATATTCCACCCGGAACTGATAGGTGGGTGACACTGCAACCAACCAGGTTATGATTTCACCAAAGGGGTCTCTAAGCTTATCTGGAGCCTTATAACTTCCACCTGGGTTTTGCTATGACTCTAAGATTTTACCGCCATCAGAATTTTTGCACAATGCCCGTCAACGCTATTGCACTATTCCCAGTAATAAAAAAAAATAATACTAAAAATAAACAAAGAAAACAAGAAAGAAAATAAAAAGGCCCGTTACTCTAAACAATGTGGGAAAAAACAGTGCAGCAATACCACACATGAAGACAGTCCAAAAAATAAACATAAAATTTAACAACAATACATTAATTCATACACATTTTAAAAACCATGTTTTCATAATTATAAAACCAATATACCGACCTTTAATTCTTTAAAGGGTTTACACTCGGACCCGCACGTGCTTACTGTTGGGACGACCAACACTAAAAGGGAAACAGGACATGCATTTAAACACCTCACAATTACATTATAGTGTGCCGTTTAATAAATATCGAAGTGCACAATTTACAATATAATCCCCGTTCAAAAAAACGGCTGCAAGCAGATAGATGGAAGCACAATGACAGTCCGCCATACGAAAACCAGTCTTTTTCAAACTCTGTATAAGGATAAATACATTTCAATCGGGAGAGACTTGTAGAATTGAAAATGATTTATTACAAAGTGCACAAAATATGAATAGTTAAAAGTCTTTGGCGATTTAGACCCGACATGACTCGTGGGGGGGAAGTGATGCCATAGTAATTAAAATATTCCCCCAAAGAAAAGGGAATAAATATAGATTTATTGCCCGTGATATAACAATGACTCAGACATTTTGCACACTTTTTACTTTGACTTTTTTCACACTTTTTTTTCTCTGACTTTTTTTTTTTTTCTTTTTTTACTCAGACATTTTTCAGACTTTTTTTACTCAACATTTTTCAGACATTTTTTACTCGTACTTCTTTTTTTTTTTTACTTTTTTACTCGGGCATTTTTCAGACTTTTTTTGCCTGACTTTTTTCAGACTTTTTTTACTCGTACTTCTTTTTTTTTTTTTTCTTTTTTACTCGGGCATTTTTTCTCAGACATTTTTCAGACTTTTTTATTCTGACTATTTTCACACTTTTTTTTCTCGTACTTCTTTTTTTTTTTCTTTTTTACTCAGACATTTTTTAGACTTTTTCACCAGACATTTTTCAACTTTTTTTACTCTGACTATTTTTACACTTTTTCACTCTAGCTTTTTTTTTTTTTACTTTTTTTCTCGGACATTTTTTCTCAGACATTTTTCAGACTTTTTTTACTCTGACTTTTTTCAGACTTTTTTTACTCGTCTTCTTTTTTTTTTACTTTTTTTCTCAGACATTTTTCACACTTTTTTACTCGGACATTTTTTTAGAATTCTTTTTTTTTTACTTTTTTTAATCAGACACTTTTCAGATTTTTTTTACTCAGAGATTTTTCCAGACATTTTTACTCAACTTTTTCAGACTTTTTCACTCAGACTTTTTTTCAGACTTTTATTACTCGGACTTTTTCAGAATTCTTTTTTTTTTTTTTTTTAATCAGACACTTTTCAGTTTTTTTTTTACTCAGAGTTTTTTCCAGACTTTTTTACTCAGACATTTTTCAGACTTCTTTTTTTTATACTTTTGTACTCGGACTTTTTTTTATATTTTTGTACTGGGACATTTTTCGGCTTTTTCACTCAGACATTTTCCAGACTTTTATTACTCAGAGTTTTTCAAGACTTTTTTACTCAGCATTTTTCAGACTTCTTTTTTATTTTTTTGTACTCGGACATTTTCACACTTTTTTACTCAGACATTTTTTTTTAATTTTTTTACTCAGACATTTTTCAGACTTTTTCACTCAGACATTTTTCAGACATTTTTACTCTGACATTTTTTTTTTTTATTTTTTTACTCTGATATTTTTCAAAATTTTTTTACTCTGACTTTTTCACATTTTTTTTATTTGTACTTCTTTTTTTTTACTTTTTTACTCAAATTTTTCAGACTTTTTCACTCATACTTTTTCACCTTTTTTTCTGGGAGATTTTTCCGACATTTTACTCAAACTTTTTTCAGGCATTTTTCAGACTATTTTTTACTCGGACATTTTTCAGATTTTTTTTTTTTTACTTTTTCATTCAGACTTTTTTCAAATTTTTTTACTCAACTTTTTTTCAATTTTTTTTACTCTGACTATTTTCAAATTTTTTTTAACTCTTACTTTTTTTTTTTTTACTTTTTTCTCAACTTTTTTACTCAGCCATTTTTCAGACTTTTTACTCTGTTTTTTTTTCAGATTTTTTTACCTGACTTTTTCGACTTTTTTTACTCGGGACTTTTTTACTCAGAATTTTTCAGACATCTTTTTTTTTTACTTTTTTACTCTGACATTTTTCGACTTTTTTTATCGACTATTTTCAGACTTTTTTGACTGAGATTTTCCAAAATTTTTTTACTCAGCTTTTTTTTTAGACTTTTTTACTCAACTTTTTCAGACTTTTTCACTCAAAACATTTTTCAGACATTTTTACTCTGACTTTTTTCAGACTTCTTTTTTTATGCTTTTGACTCGGACATTTTTTTTAGACTTTTTTACTCAGACTTTTTTTTTTAGCTTTTTTACCTGACTTTTTCACACTTTTTTTATGGGATATTTTTCCAGACTTTTCACCAGACATTTTTCAGATTTTTTTTACTCTGACATTTTTTTTTTTAATTTTTTTAACTCGGCATTTTTCAGCACTGATCCTCATGATCTCCCATCACTGTGACCATCAGACTCACTCATCACACGATCCACATGATCTCACTCATCACCTGACCATCTGACTCACTCATCACGTGATCCATCATGACCTCACTCATCACTGTGATCCATCATACTCACCATCACCTGATCCATCATGACCTCACTCATCACGTATCCTCATGATCCACTCACACTGTGATCCTCATATCTCACTCATCACTCTGATCCATCATGATCTCACTCATCACTCTGATCCATATGATCTCACTCATCACGTGTCCATCATGATCCACTCATCACTCTGATCCGTCATGATCTCACTCATCACACTACCATCATGATCTCACTCATCGGGAGGATTTTTGTTGCGGTACGGGTATTACTGTATTAGCTGTAATACTGATACGATACACAGTTTGCGTTTGTGCTTGGAATAGTTTCGCTCTTTTTCCACGAAGAGATGCTCTCCATAGAGATCAGATTGTAACTGAGTTAGATTTGAGGATTCCACGGAGATGAACATTCTGACATTCTCACTTCAAAGGCACTGGTGACACGTTTTGGAATGTGATGCATGTCAATGCTGACATCACATTCAAAATGTGATGACATCACATGTATGACATCACTTTTTGAAAGTGATGTCAGCACATTCTGAATATGATGTCATCCCATTCTGAATATGATGTCACCCTGCACAGTGTACATTTTTGGTCACATGATTCCCAGACTGAAAAACTGTCAAATAAAAGTGCTAAAAGCAGAACTGCCTACACCCAACATGACCTATGATATGAAGTTCACTTGGGCCCTTCTTAACAATGTTACAATATGAAATTTACACTTTATTTCCTATTCAAATCCAAACATTCTTATTAAACACAACAATACTTGTATTTTACGTAAAGGCTTGGTCTTACAGCAGACGACCCTTGACACCACTCAACCCATCTTTCATGTTACTTCCATCAGGGATCCAGAA